>JAKSZP010009708.1:0-65762 GCA_022478985.1 Massospora cicadina
GGATGGAGCCAGCGATGGCATCCAAGACAATCGTGTGGATAGTCCACATGGCGATTGCAACCACCAGAGCATGGAGGGAGGTGGGAGGGGAGGCCATTGATGAAGCAAGCATATCTCTTGACAGACTGAAGGGATGCGTTTGATCCTGGCCTAGCAGACGTTGGACTTCGCGCCATATCACTTTAGAGGTGGGGCACTTCTTCAGGCGGTGGAACAGCGTTCCATACTGGCCACACACGACACAGGATGAGTGTAAAGCATTAGAGCGCTCAGCTGTATGATACACCCGCCTCAGGCAGCGCCATAGGAGCGGACTTGAGGCTGCAACAGAGGATGGTGTGCGTATTTTCAGATAGTCTTTTGGGTCTCAGTGGAATAAGGGATGTCCATCATGTCCAGGTAGTCCACCCTGGATAGGACTTGGGGTCGAATGGGGATCACGCCATCATGGATGGGTAGCCCCTGTACCTCTTGTGTGAACTGAGGAGAGGGAAGCCTCTTCAGGTTGTATTCCACTAATACGAATTCTTCACTCTGCGCTTCGCAGAGAGTAGGATTCGTTTGTAGTGGGTTTTAGTCCCGTGAGGACCTGTGGCCGATGTGTGTGATGCGAGGTATTTCATCAGGGAGTGGGGGTTTGATGGATTGTTGAGGCCCAAGTCTCAGGAGAAATTGGAGCGGGCCGCGCGGGACCAGTGTTGGGATGGGAGTGTAGGAGCAGTGACGGCCGCGATCCAGGTGCCCAGGATCTTGGCGGCATGGGCTTTGAAGTCAAGCAGGCCCATGCCACCATGATGATGAGGGCCAAACATGACCTCTAGCCATACTGGTGGAGGGCGGCCTGACCAAAGCCATCCTTGCAGCAAAGCATACAGGGATTTGAAGAAGCTTGGGGAGAAGGGGATGGCGTGGGCTCCGAACCAGACTTTGGATAGGAGCATAAGTTTGCAAGAACAACCCTGCCAGTGAGGGTAGTAGGGTGAGCTCTGAGAGAGGCGATTCGCTTCATCACGTTGTCCAGTATACGGCACTCCATTACTGCTGACGCATATCCGCCTGCCTCCATCCACACGCCCAGATGGTGTACCGGTCCTATGGTAGGACGTGGCACAAAGGGGAGCACCAGTGGAGCGATGTGTGTTGAGTTAGTAAGTCGTGGACGTGGGCGAGCAGATGGGCCAGGTTGGGAACTACTTGCTGGGGCCCAGCAGTTCTGAAACCGACCAAGGAGGATGATTTCAGTTTTGGAGGCGTTCAGTGCCGCATTGCTTACCTGGGAATATTCCTGGATGAGGGCTTCAAGCGCGCGTGCATCTTTGTTATTAGACACCCCCACCATGCAATCATCTGCAAATGCCATCATCTTGACTGGGGTTTGGCCTGGCACATGGACCCCAGTGAGGTGGACATTCACATTTCGCAGTAGTGGGTCAAGGCTGAAGTTGTATAAGAGTGGGCTGAGGGGGTCCCCTTGTCACAGGCCCCTTTGAGGGCGGACTACTTCCGTTAGGAAGCCTGGGCCACGCACTGCCATTGTTGCAGAAACCGTGAGCAGCATCACCCAGTTAATGAAGCGGGGGGGGTAGGCGGAATTGATGGAGGCAGGCCCTAAAGGTATTCCAGTTTACTCTATCATAGGCCTTTTGTTGGTCCAAGAATACAAGTGCCCCAGAGGCTGTGGACTGACACACATTAGCCACAGAGTGCACATTATCCCAAATCGACCTTCTGGGGATGAAACCAAATTGTTCTGGGGAGATGGTGGCAGATGCTACAGTCCCTAAACGGTTAGCCATGATTTTTGTTAAAATTTTGGTGTCTGTGTTTGTTAGAGAAATGGGGCGCCAGTTGGCTAAGTCAAGCCTATCCCCTTTCTTGAAGAGTGTGACAGTAAAGGCCTCATGTCCTCCTGGTAGGAGGCGCATTTCCAACAGGCTTTGGTTGAGTGAGGCTAGCAGCAATGGGGATATATATTTAAAATATCTTTTGTAGAACTCATATGGAATGCCATCTGGGCCTGGGCATTTTTGGTTTGGCGCACCATGAATGGCTGTCCATAATTCGTTCGGAGTAATTAAATTCATTATTTCTGGGTATTGGAAAATGGTGCAGATATGAGCTTGGTCGAGAAATTCCGCCATTTTGGCCGGCTGAATTGGTTCAGCTCAGTATAACTCAAAGTAATATCTTTGCATTTCGATTGCCACTTCAGCCAGTGTGTCCACAATGGAATTATCCAATCTTCGCACCTGTGTGCAGGCCATGCTCTGGCATGGTGCGAAATTTTTTTTGAAGAAGTATGCAGTGCACTTGTCGCCTTTAGTGATGCGTGTGGCCCTGTATTGGACACAAACCCAATGTTTGTGTTGCCTTTTGAGTGCGTTGAGGTGGGCGGCTGCCTCCGCCCACTTCCAGCCCCATGCAGGGCTATATCCTGTGGCTGGAATGTTGGACTCCAAGTGGGCCAATTCCGCCAGCATGCGTGATATAACCACCAATGTGGCTCGTGAGCGTCTGGAGGAGAGATGGCGATAGTGGTGGATGGTGTCTTTTTTGAAAGTTGCCCATGTGTAAATGGGGTCCACACAAAATGGTGCAACAAACAATTTCGCCAAAATTGCCTCTTCCACCCACATGGAAAATCCTGGCGACGTGAGCTCGGGGGGGGGCAGATTTTGCACCAATGTGGGGCCTTTGCAACTGTGACAGGTAAGTGGTATGTTATCAAGACCAGTTGGTGGTTGGAGAATTCCATTTTCATTGTTTTGAAGTGGGAGATGTGGGGTTGGAATTTCGCCGGCGCTAGAATAAGGTCAATGCGGGTCATGGACCTTAATTGGCCGTTGTGGACATGGGGACATGTCATGTTTTTGAGCAGTGGGGCATGTTGTGGCAGCACATCCATTAACCCAAGGGTGGCTTTTAGAACGCAAAGTTCTACCTGACCCTGTGGGGCATGGGGTGAGGGTGGCCACCAGTCCATTGGTGAGGTTAGCCAACAGTTCATGTCGCCAACTAGGAAAGAATTGGGGGGTAGTGGGAGAAATTTGACCGATGAGAAAAATTCCCAATGCTCATGTGCACCATTTGGGGCGTAAATGTTGACAATTGTGTGTGCAACGTCAGCCCATGAGAAGGTGACAACGAGCACTCAGCCATTTAGGAATGTTTCTGAGGATGTGAATTTGAAAAAATTATTTTTCCAAATTAGCACCCCACAGTGCTTTGACCAAAAGGATAGGGATGGTAGGAGCATTGTTTTCCAGGCTTCCTTGGAACCTCATGGACAGTGGGACTCCTGGATGGCCAGGATATCCACGGGTAAAATGTTAAGTAAAAAACTCAGTTTCCTAGCCCAGGATGGGGAGGCCTTGAGTCCGGCGATATTCAGCATCCCTAGAGTGAAGGTTTCCCCCATTGCACCTTAGGTGCGAGGGGGTGGGCCGGGGGCCCACCAGCCTCTTCCAGGTCCCCACAGGCTTTCACAGCAGCGCGAGTATTAGCAGCAATGCTATCAGGGTTTTTGTTAATTTTTGCGGAAAGAGTTGCGTTGGCTTTGGCCTTCACTTTTTGTTTTCCTGACGTCGGACAAATTTTTTGCGGTGTGGATAAGTTTGGTGCACCGTCAAGTGGGGCAAAAAAAATTTTTTCAGTTGGGATAGATTCCAAGTCAGTTTCAACTGGAGCTTGGGTGCAGCGATTGGGTGAGATCAAATCTCCCATCGGATCCTCAGATTGAGTGGCCCACTTGGCATGGGCCTCCCAATCTGATTGGGTGATGGATTCCTGAGTTGCTTCCACCGCGAAGGTCTCCATGTCCTCCTGGCATTGTGAGTGTGGGATGGTGGTGGTGGCCTTGGCCGCTTCCTTAGCCGTGGCCCTATAGGCCTGCTTGGCCTTCTTCCGCTCCTGCGGGGAGATGGGCTTTACCAATAGGTAGCAGCCTTGTGCTCCCCATGGGAAAGCCTCCTTGGTGCTTGCGGTTGGTTTGTAGTGCGCCTCTCCGCTGGCCATGGCCGCTGAGGGGTGCTCTTGGAATGTGACGCCCTCTTTGATGGGGCATGCGTGCGCCTTATGGCTGAACGCGTCACAGTGGGTGCAAATGGGGGCGCGCTGTCCACGGTTACCTGGAATGGGTGGGTGGTATGCCCTGCGATGTCAATAAAGGTGGAGTGCGGGATCTGGGTTAGGTCCTTCACAATCTCCTCAGTTGGGGTCAGAACTGTGATGCCTTTACCAGTGCACAGGTGTGGCATCAGCGTGAAATGTTGCATTTCAAAAGATTGTATTTTGACATATATGGCGAGACCATCTTTCAGGTGTTGCTCAAAAATGTCACGTTTTACCGTAGTAGGCAAAAAGTCAAACGTGAGGAAAATTTGGTTTGATTTTGTCCATCTGGTGCACTTAGTTTCGACAACCCATTGCCCTTTGGATAGCTTGACCACTATGCGCACCGCTGCAGCCTCGTCTGCTGCTATTTTGCTTTCAAAACCTAGGTCCAGCCAACTGCGCGACATGGAGTGAGGTGCAATGTACATTGCGGTCGGGAAAATTTTGTGTACATCTTCACAAAATTTTCCCATAGGGCCATTTTTTGGATGTCCAGATACACATGGACTCCGAATTCCACCGGCAAAAGTGGCTGGGAATGTGGCATATTGATGTACTGGTTGCATCATGCTTGCCACGTGAGTATCTCTGGGGAAATTGTGACCGCCAGTTTTTTTTAGATTTTTTTCTATTCCGCCAGATTCTCTGGGGCGTTTTTGAATGTTAGAGGCCGCGGGCCTTCCGCCTGCTCCTCTTGCCTTGCTTGCCCAACTGCTCCCAGACATGGGCGCAGACTAATCCCTCTATGAGATTATCAAACTAGATTTAGTCTTGAATTGAATAGGTTGCAAAAGTGTTTGCAACGAGAAAGAAAAGTGTTATTTAAGTCCAATCTATTCAAATTTATTTTTCATTTTGGTAATGTCCATCCCTAGTCAGCCTACCTTAAATAAATTCTAAACTTACTAATGTCCTTCTACCAATATCTGAATATTGAATAAGTTTTAAAACATCTCATAAGAAATAAGCATTAAATGGCAATAACCTCTCAAATCACACTAAACTGTATCTCTATATAAAAAATATCTTATGTATACATGTAGATATCTATATTCCATATTTTATCTAAACCATTGGGCTAAAATCAACCAAACTAGGTACAGATTTTGTAAAAGGGAGAACATAATTTTAATGGGTGTTTTCTGTCATTCCTTAGGAATCCTATGGGCATTTTATTTTTTTATTAGATCTAGTTGATATTATAGCCTATTAGAATATTTTTGGTTTCTATAGAAAACAACAAAATATCTATTTTTTAGCACTAATGGTGCCCAACCTAAAATGGGAGCCACCACGCATCTTTATTTTCAATTGAGCCAAATAAGAAATTTCAGAAATAAAATAAGCAATATGGCACCACAGCTAAAAGTCTAGAAAGCTATATCAGAAGGTGAGGTAGCTTTGGGGAAACTTTTGTCTGGAGCCCACTTTAGCTGACGGACTATGGTGGACAACATTGGGGTAGGAGTATTAGCAACATGGAGCATAAAGAGGTATAGTTGTGGGTTTTCTTTGTTTTTGAGGCTGGAAGTGTCCATCGTCTCAACATATTGAGCAATTTGATGTTCAGCAAAAGTGATGAGAGCAGGCGCACAAGTGAGAAACTTGATGCACTGGTGGGGTCGGGGATATGTCATGGAAATGGAAAAAAAGTTTAGAACAGCCTGCCAGTTGGGATGCGTAAGCACTCAAAAAGTAAGCCAGAATGCCAGAGGCATTGCCGCCAAATTGATGTTGTATGGAACCAGGTATTGGGAAACGATAAATCATTGGTGTAGGACAATAGTGAATATCATCCCAAGAACAAACCAAACAAAGGCCGCCCCAGACCTAGGAGGTCTTACTGCAGGGGTGGAACCACAGGTATGGTTTCAACAAGATCGCCAGTATATAGGGTTAATTTCACTGGTGAGACAAGGGGGCGGATCCTTACTTGAAAATGGTGGATATAAGGCCATAAGATCCCAGTATATTGTTGATGAAAGCTCATAATGACAGGGTTAAATTTCCAGAAATATCTAGCTCGCTGAATCCAGTCTACAACGGTGGGGGCCATAGTGACCATGAGTACTGGTAGAGCCATTTAGTATACAGACTGCAAGCCACCAGGGAAAAGCCATCGGGAAGGCGGCCAGAAGGGAATCAAGAAAATCTAAATTGATTGGTTTTTGAGGCAAAATTTTATTGAAAAGGAAAGTGAAGAAAATTGAACAAAAATTTTCTCAGTGCAATGCAACTGATTTAATAGTAGTCAATTGATGCGGGGACAAGCTGGGATTGAGACCCTCAATTTCTACCTAACCAGAGAATTATTCAGGAATGGGGCAGATAAGTTCACTGGGAAACCAACATCAAAGAATTTGGTGGCAGGCTGAGTTGCTATCAGTTTGACCTCGAACATCCAAACTGAGGCTCAGCTACATTTCCAGAAGTTGGCATAATGGCGTTTGGCAGCTGAGCAGCGGGAATCCCCAAGGACACCACATGTAGGGGCGGTCCCAATTGGTTGGGAATGGGTTCAGGATGCCCAAACCTCCCATGCCCAGTCACTGGGCCATTTTTTCAGTCAAAAGTGTTGCATTGGCCACAACGCCCAATTTTCTAGAGGGGAGCTTCAAACCCTTGTCGATGGTGTCTGATACTATTACCTGCCCATTGGGGATACTCCCCAATGATTTTGGGAAGGGGTTGATTTTTTTAATCATAGCATTGGCTGAATCAAAACTGTCGATGATTCTGGCCAATGAATCAGTCTTCATCCCTTTTTGACTACATGGAATCTGAGCTTCAGTCTGATTCTCACTCAAATTTGGACTGATAAATTTCATTTCAGCGATCTTGGCGCAGATTTCTCTGATTAACTGTACTAGTTCTGCTGAGGTGAGTGAAGGCACCAGGGGAGGGATCCAAAGTGGAAGGGCTGTTACCCAGTGCTCATCTATGATGTGGGTGAGGTTGCACTGGGTAACGAGGGGTACAGCCACCCTCTTTATTACCTTCTTACTTAGGAATGGGAAAAGGGCATGATCAACGCCCAGGGGACATTCCCTGGGACTTACAGGATAGTTGGGATTGAAAGAGAAGAATTTGCTGTGTCAATGCAAGTGCAGCTCGCACCAAAAGTGAGCTCCTCAATTTCATATTTTGCATCTTCAACAAAATCATGGGGGAAGTTTGGATAGGAATACCACTCCATGAGAGGTTCCATTGCCCCATGAAGTTGCTGGCGAAGTAAGGTGTTAACAGGGGCAGCTGCGGCCTCAATTGCCATTTCATTTTGATTTTTATAATTTGCAAAACTGGGTTTTGCAAGGAAATGGTGAAAGATTGAATTTGGAAGATCACTAAAACTCCTCCAAAGGTGAAATACAGATTGACACTAAACATCCAGTTGCTATCATCAATCCAGTTTAGACATTTGAATGGATTAAGTTTGGCAAACGCTGGGCCAGCCACAAAAATTGGAGTGATGGCAGGAGCTGATTGGTTGTGGACAGTTGAACACAGCAGCTCAGTTGAAACTGTCTCAGCCACCAACTTAGGATTCCATTATCTGGCCAAATTGCTATTTTTTGAATTTTTGCTGTTTTGCTTGGCCACCACTTTGGAAGCAGTGCCCAAATTCCCCAAAGTTGAGGGCGGGAGGGTTGAGCCTCATTTGAAAAATTGGGGTGAGGCAGCAGCTGGGGGCAATGCCAGAGGGGGAGCTGCAGAAGTGGTAGAGGTGGAAAATGTGAAGCACTTACACTTCAAATTATTGAGTCCAAAGCACAGGGGGCAAATGACACATCCATTCTTGACGCGTGCCCTGAATGGGTGATCAGGGGAGGATCTGATCACCATTTGAAGGGAATCATGAGGTGGGTGTCATGATGGAATGGGCAGATTTTCACAAAGGCGTGTTGGCCCTCCAGACAATCCTCCCCATTAGGCACCATGAACTACAACATGGGGTCTGCACCATAAATAGCCAAACCTCCATGAGCTTGTAAAGAAGGGGTAGGGATAAAGTTAGGAGGGCAACACGGCAATCTGGACCACCAAAGTGGCCTCATCTGGGAGCTGGGTGCAAACAGTGGAAGATAAATTTTTATAAACTAAAGGCAGCTTAGCTGCCACCATTTTTTTGGCTTCAGAGCAAAAGCCAAGATCAAAATACCCCTTGAAGGGGCGGAAATCAATGAAGTCAGCAGGTTTGTAAATTGCCATGGACATCACAATGATGGCTACACTCACATATGAAAAGATTCTAATATTTGACCCAGAGGCCAAAATGCAAATTGCTCCATTAAAGCACAAAGGGTTCCAAAGCACCGACTGGTAGCTTGTGAGGTTGTAAGTCAAGTCCAAAAATGGGGACATAACACCAATGCACGTTAGGAGAGCTAGCAGAGCCAGCCTGGGCACGCTTCAGCAGCAGCCAAGGTACGCCAGATGGTGGCGCACCACCACCTCAAGCCGGGGCAGCAGGCGTTGATGGCATTGACATTGGTAGGTTTTGGCTCAATTGAGCGGCTATTTTTTGTATTTTTTTAAAATTTTAAAGTTGGCTTTGATTTTAAAAGTTTGAAGCAAAAGAGACAATAAAATATATATTTTTTAGTTTAGTTAAAAATTTATTGACACTGTATACTTTTCACTAGTCTATTTTTGTCATTCTTTTTAATTTTTTAAATTATGCACTCTAGCTGACAGTTTTAACAAAGGTATTAAATTGATATTGTAAAGTTTGTGAAGTAAGCAAGTGCACTAAGACTTTGAGTATGATATAAGTGAGCATATTAATAATTCTTAGATAGCATTTGAGGATGTTTTTTGAGTTTGCGTAATAATCTTAGTATATAAATTACTAGTTATTAACAGGCACTATCTAAAATAAAAGTAATTCTATTTTGTCAATCTAACCAAAAGGTTACAAAACTATGATTTTGTGAGCTTATGAAACATATGATCAACAACAGCAATGTTTTGATGACAAGAGAGAACATCTCAGAATATACTAGGTGGTTGTATATGAATACCAATTCCAACATGGTATTCAAGAAATGTGGAATTATGCTAGCACATTGTAGGCAGTTGTATCTGATCACCATCATAATATCATCTCCAAGAAAGTAAAAGTGTGCTAGAATATTTGTAGGTGACCAAATCTGAGCAATAATACCAATATCGTCTTCATGAAATGCAGTCACTGCTAGCATATTAATGCAAACTGAATACGATCATCAGCGCCAACATCATCATCTAAAATTTGGAACATTCTAGCACATCACAGGTGTTTGATTGGCATTTAAATTTTTTGGAGGTTTAATATAATATAAAAAAGAATATAACATATATAAAAGCTTTGTAATTGGATGAATAGATAAAATATATAAATACTGTTTTGTTATAAGATATAAAGGTGAGCCTCAAGTATCTCTTTCTGCTAAGCATCACTTTTCAAAAATCTATTCAGCCTGAAATTTAGTTCCACTAAAGAGATTTACGAAAACTATTAGCAAATATGGCGGGAAACCCCGCAAAAGAACCCGCAGGCTATGCCAAACGAGCCAGCACCACCCCCAAACGAAGCAACCCTCAGTTACCCACCTCAGGGTCAACCAGAATCACCCGCTCTCAAGCAGCAGCCATGAAAGCAGGCACCACCCCCAACCTGGAGCTACTTCAACTAGCGCCAGTTCACCTGATCGCATTTCTGCAACCTGCACGCCTAACAGCTCTGTGTGCGCTGCCTCTCACCAACCCGCTGGGCCCCCTCCAACCAAGAAGGCCATCACCCACGCTGTTTTAATGGCGTCTGCTCAGTTGAATTCAACTCAGCCCATCCAGGCATGCACCTCCCCCATTGTGTCAGCTAATTCAGCCCTATCTATTATTGCTGACGCCGTGTTTCTGGCTCCCTCCATGAGGGGCGATACCCAGCTACCTGGCCCCCAAACCCTCAGATGTAAGGTTGGATTAGCCGCACATTCTGGTTCACTAAGCACCAAATTGGGACAATCTACTCTTCCCAATGAGGATTCAAATGTTTTAGATTTTGGAACTTCACACCAGTTCCAATCTCACCCGTCCCATTTAAACCCCATATTTACACTTCTCAATTCAGCACTTTATCTCCATATGCTGAAAACGACCAATTCACCAATCAGCCAATGAGTTTTGCCCACGAAATCACAGCAAATACTCGGGCTGAATTTACCCAAATAGATTGGGATGGTGATGAAATATCGCCCTCCTCCCAATTGGCTGGAGTTAATTCCAATCTGGATGGGCCTCCCCAATTTAGCGAGGCCCAACAAACCGCCCCTCAATTTAATATGATGCCAGCAACTGCTGTAACATTCCAGCAACAAGGGAACTCCGCAAACTTGTTCAAACCACCAGCTCACACTCAACCCGCAATTGCAGCCCAAAGCAAACACAAACGTACCAAAGGAGCCACTGGGGCATGGCAAAAACCTCTGGCACCAACGCTACCCAAAGCTGATCCCGTGAAGTGGCGTTTATTGCTGATGTTAAGAAGAAATGGGCCGAAACTAGAGCGCAAAAACTCTACCTCGCTCAACCCTCTCCCACGCAATTCGCCTTTATTATAGGCATAACCCTGTTGAATTCTATACAGAGGGTTACTTCTCATACTTTGCAGCGATTGCGGAGACATTCCCAATTAACATCACCATCCATGAATCAGTGGAGGGCCACTACATCGATGTGGGCTTCACTGAAGCTGCCCTTGCTGACCATGCTGCCACCCTCCAGGTCATTATTCTACGCGGATCTCTTCGCATCTCCCACACACGCTCTCACCTGGAGAAAATTAAATGGGTTACTTTTTCCAACCTACCAACGACTGTTGATCCTGAGTCTCTTAAACTGGCACTCCATCGTGGTTTAATGGAGTTTGGGTCTGTTCTTTCAGTGGACTTTAGCGTCCCCTCTTACTATGCTCCCACTTAAAGAGCTCACACTGCTAGGGCGTCGTTCATCCCCTCCCCCACTGTATCACGCAACATTGAGGTTATTCATCGTGTGGCGGTAGTTGGGGCATGCCCTGAGATCTTTTTTGTCGACCTTGATCAGGCGCGCCCCCGGTGTTCATGGTGTAACGCCCTTGGACACTTGTATAGTGGCTGCACAGCTCGAAACAAGCCCTCTTAGCCACCACCCAGGGGCCTAAACAAGGCCAAAAACGATCCCACGTGGCCGCAGCAGCAATTCCACAACCCACACAATGGGTTCCCATTCAAGACCTGTCCCCTGAGGCCTTACGCCTAGCAGTTGAAACAGCTAACCCCTCTATTAGTATGGGATACCTTCGCGCTCATGCCCCCCTTCCAGTGGGCACCCCCTCCAATCTCCCAGAGTCAACTCCCTCTCTCACCAAGCGCAAGGCATCTCCCACAGGGTGCCCCTCGTCAGCCACCCCCACTCAGGGCTCCGCGGCACCCCCACCAACCTCCACCAGCGATTTATCGCATTAATACTCAGCTCCCAATGGAGCTATGTCCACCAGCGTGGACTGGCAACCCGCGGCCTGCGGTAGAAATGCCACCTCAAAAGAGTCCTACCCCAACCCCACAGTCCATTTTGCGCGGATCCTTTGCAGTGTTGGAGGAAGTGAATATGGACTCAGACTCATCAAATGGGGACACCGCGGAGGTCACCATTGAGCATCCTCAGGTCCTTCCCCTGCAATGGAGCGGGGGCAGCATCCTAGGCTGGCTTACTGGGTCCTCCCCCCCCACCCTCTCCTTCCCCTCAGAACCCTCGACGCTCCTCAAGGATTGCAGCTAATAGTCAAGCTAAAGGACTCAAAACTAGTCGCCTCACAGCAGCAGGTTTAAGCGCTGGCAACCCCCAGGACATGGAGGGGAACAGCTATGAGTCCCCATGGCAACACCCTGGCCCTGCAATCCATCAACGCAAATGGGTTGCGGGACTTTAAGCGGAGAGCCCGCCTCCTCCAAAACTTCAGGTCAGCACAAATTGACATCGCTACTATCCAGGAGCCCCATATCCTCCCCC
Organism: Massospora cicadina; assembly: GCA_022478985.1. NCBI lineage: Eukaryota > Fungi > Entomophthoromycota > Entomophthoromycetes > Entomophthorales > Entomophthoraceae > Massospora > Massospora cicadina. The sequence continues at coordinate 12,142 of JAKSZP010009708.1, forward strand.
ACGAACAATCTGCATGGAATGAACAGTTTGGAGGCAACTCCTTCTGGACAAACCATGCCGCCCTTATTGTTTTGAATCCCCGGGTTAAAACCCATTCTTTTTCACAATATCTAGGTGGCCGCCTCATACTGGCCAAACTCACCACTCCTGACTTCTCCTTCTTCGCTGCAAGCATCTACCTGCCTAATGCAGGTCAGGAGCAAAATCGGCTCTTGGAAGAGCTCGTCCAACTCAATCTCCCACAGAATACAGTCCTCTTAGGAGATTTCAACACAACCATAAGTCGCGTCCGTGACTCTTACCCCCCTGCAGCAAAGGAACGCCCTGGATCAAGTCGCCTCCAGGATTTCCTTCGCCTGAGTGGCTTTATAGATGCGCTTCCACCCTCTGCGTCTGGCCTAGGTTGCATGACTAGGATACAGTATGATGGAGGAGCTTTCCAGTCAGCGTTACGCGTAGATATGGCACTGATTGGCCCCCTGCTAATTGGCCGCACCTCCTCTCCCACCTCTCGTGACAACCATCTGAGTGATCACAGGTCACTCACCGTTGTCCTCACCACCACACTTAGACCGTCGCGTAGGTTCTGGCCTAGGGTTGCCCCAGCTCTTCTCAACAACCCCTTCACTAAGGAGAAGCTGTCTATGACCATCTGGGAGACTCTCACCTCCCCCACACCCCACCTGCTTGACCACAAGGCTAGATGGGCGGTGACCAAGGAGGGCATCACCCGCGTTGCTTACAACTGTGCCAAAGCCCAGATGACCGCAGCTCGCGCCAGAGTCAAAAGGGCGGAAGCCAGAATCAGACATATGGAGCGAAACTTCCAGCCTTCGCCCTCTCCCAGTTGGTTGGAAGACTGGGAAGCGGCGCAGGAAGCACTCCGCTTGAAGCTCACACTGCAGGAAGAACGGGCAGCAAGCTTTACAACATCTCGTTACTATGCTCAATGGGAACGCCCCACCCGCTTCTTCTTTCAGAAACAGAAAGCCCGGTCAACAGCGCAGGATATTACTGCACTGAAGATTGGCACTACAACCACTTCAGATAAGGAGGAAATCACGCAGGAACTACACCGCTTCTACTCCAGCCTCTTCCGTGCACCCAGGTGGACCCATCGGACATCCAAGACTTCCTGTGGCGGGCTCCAGAGCCGCCCATTGACCCACGGGCTGATGAGGCTCCACTGGCGCCTATTTACATCCAGGAGGTGATGGAAACCCTTCTGAAATCCCCACGGCTTAAAGCCCCAGGCCCAGACGGAATACCCTTTGAGGTGTACCTTCTGGAACCTGCACTGATAGCCAGAACCCTCCGCGACCACTTCGCTGCACTCTTGGTGAATGGCGAGGTCCTCCACGACTCCAGAGGCTCAATCACGACCCTCATTCACAAGAAGTCAGATCGTGAGAACCTGGCGAACTGGCGCCCCATAGCGTTGATCAACACAGACCACAAGCTCTTCACGAAGCTTCTGGCCAACCGCATCACCAAATGGGTGTCACCTCGCCTCTCCCCATCCCAGCACGGTTTTATTCCGGGGAGGTCGTTATGGGACAACTATAATGACCTTCACGTGACTTTGACTGCTAACTCTCATAAGGTGAATGGCTTTGTGGCTCTCCTGGATATGGAAAAAGCATATGATCGGGTAGCCTAGAAAGATTGATGCTTCCCTGGCCCGCTTCCATCTCCCACCCGCAGCTAGGCGCTGGATATCAGCGCTCTATGAACAGCTCCACACCAGAGTCCTGGCGCCAATGGTTTTACAGTGGCAGTACCAGTTGGACAAGGTCTCCGGCAAGGGGACCCCCTGAGCCCTATCCTTTTTAACATCACCCTTGACCCCCTCTTGGCCTCCTTACAGGACAAGCTAACAGGGATTCTGGTCCCAGGTAAAGCCCCCACACGCACCATGGCATTTGCAGATGACACTGCCATTGCATTTGGCTGCCCTGGATATGTTGCCCTCGCTGCTGTGACCATTGAGAGGTACACTAAGGCGTCCAACGCCATGGTCAACACCTCCAAGACAACAGTTGTACAGGTCGGCTCCCCCACCTTCCCCCCACCATTTGGTTTTGAACCTGAGCGCGGTACCTTCCGTCACCTGAGCGTTCTCACCAACCAACAAGGAGTTGCGCTAAAAGACAATGAGGACTTGCTCCTTGCAGCAGTTAACTCCAGGATTGCCAGCTGGAATCGGCGGCACATCACCCCCCAGGGTCGAGCTCTGTTGGCCAATGTGTTCCTCCTCTCCAAAGTCTGGTTCCTATCGCACGTCTGCCCATTCACAGATGCCTTTTATACGCGGCTCAATGTACTCCTCCGCTGTTGGATCTGGGGCTCAAACCATCCACCAATGGCCCTCTCAACCATTGCCCGACCCTGCAATGAAGGGGGCCTAGGGCTTCTGGACACGCGATCCCTTGCCACCACAATCTTCATGAAGTTCCTATGGCCGATTGTCTGCTGGGACGCGACCCCCATGCCCCAATGGGCGCCCTCCCTCCGCCAGTCAGTGTCAGCAGCTCTGGGTCTTCCTAGAGCATCTCTGACCTCATTAGGGGAGTGGCTCACAAACCACCCAGGCCATCGCCTAAAACCATCCTCATCCCCCTACTGGAACCAGGCTCTCCTTGCCCTGAAACGAGTAGGCGCGCGGATCCACCATGCCTTCCCATACAGAAGGGAAGGCCCTGGCCTCAGCTCCCATCTCCATGCAATTGTGCACAAATGGACAAGTTGTCACAACTCGCCTCAACCCCCAAGATCGTCCTCCCATCCGCCCAAGACTCCTTGAGCTCCTCCCTCCCTCCATGAGATTTGACCTTAAGGAATTGTGGAAGGACGTCTATCACCCCATCCTGTCAGCAAAGGTGTCCAACAACTTATGGAGGGTGCTCCACTGTTCATACAGGACAGGGGACCGGACTGGCCCTACCTTCCAGCACTGAAGCTGCCCCATTGTGTGGAGCCTATTGACTCCCACCTCCATCGTTTTTTCACCTGTTCAGGTGTCACCGCATTTTGGCCAAAGGCCCATGCGCTCCTCCATGCTCAGCCCTGGTCTGGACACCCTGTGCAAGACCTCATGATTGAGCAGACATTGCCTGGTTGCCACTGACCCCTCCGTGTCTTCGCCTATGCCACAGCCATCTGGACCATCCATAACTCCTTCCTTCGTGCTGCCTTTGACCAGCAGGTGTGGACCCTTCCACACATGATTACCCACTTTCAGGTACACTTTAAGATGGCCCTGAAGGTCTGCACTATGTCGCCAACCCTCCCCCGCTCAGTTGTCACTGCAGCACGGCTCTGGCGCGCAAACCCCCTCCCTTTCTCGATGCCTCCTCCCTCCCCTTCCCTCACCTCAGGCTCTTAGGAGCCCAGGCGTAATTCAATAAACATCGATGAATCCCCCCTTGGGTTGGGACCATCTAGTACTAAAAAATATAAAGGTGAGCCTCAGGGTATGTGCTGTTGCGTTGAAAAAGTCTGTCTACCACCTTTTGAAATGCCACCAAAACCATTATTCTCTTACATATCAGGACTACTTCCATATCAAAACTTTCCCTAGAAAAGAAATCAAGAGATACAAATAAATTTTTCTATGACTTTTTTGGAGCCTTATCTACAGAATAACAAAATGTTATTTAAACCAGCTTCAAGTTTCATTATCAAATATATTATAGAGTGGGTCTCTCCTTTCTCTTCCAAATGAAAATGAAAATGTTTTACAATTTTATAAACGGAAGTTGGCGATTTGAGACGGTTATTTGAATATAAGATGGGGTGAGATATTGTGTAAATCTTCATTGGTGCTTAATTACAATAAACTTTATAAAAAGATTTGAGACAGCTTTAAGGGTTATGCCTATAAATGAGTATAAATTAGTCATCTGTGCTAATAAAATTAGTGGTGAACATGAGTGTTATTTCAACAGTCCCAAAAATAAATTTGGTTGCTGTTTTTGGCCATCAGTGAAAGGGACAGAAAATACATATAAAAAAAAGGAGAAGAACATCACTTCAATACATTGAAGAACTCACTGAAAATATAAGCTCTTCAGCATCCTATTATATTTTAGCTAAGTGAAGAAGGATATCACTGTAATTTCAAGAAAATCAAAAAGTATAAACAGTCAACAATTAGCAAAAAAGCGCCAATAACAAGTTTAATGTATACAGGTATAATTTATGACTCATACAATCATAGATATGATGCTCATATTTATTTCAGCATTTAATTGTTACTATATATGGTAAAAATGAGATTGAGTATTTTTAGGAATAGTGAGGCACAACCATGGAGTGGGAGCATCCCCAGATTATATCATGAAAGTGCTAAATCAGGATCTAGAAATTAGTTCTAACATGACACCATAGACGCAAATCTAAGAGGTCATGTCAGATGGGTAATGGGTGTTGGGGGACTCTCATCTGATGTGAGTTTTTCAAAATACTGCATAAAAGCAGGTGAAATGGCTTTAGTGGCATCAGGGGAGTGGGGCAGAAGGGAGAAAAGTGTTAGATTTAAATCATTGTAGATGCAAGTGGTGTTCATTTACTCAATGTACTGGGAAAGTTGGAGATCAGCGTGGGTGATCAAGTCTGGCTCACATGCAAAGGAGACAGAAGCTTGGTGATTCATTCTGAAATGTGGATTGAACTTCACTTAAATCGCTGCATTAATGCACAAGCAACCCACGGAGTATGAAAGTTTCTCAATTTAAAATTTTCATCATTGGGGGAGTCTATGGTGACCTCAATAGTTGGCACACCTTTGCAAAGTGGCTTCATAGCCAAATGGAGAGCCTGATAAAGAAGGATTTTGTTGGGAGAAGCTGACACTTTAAAGGCCATCTGGTGGTAGGACTTATATGCTTGGGAAGCCGTTTTAGAAGATGTATTTTTTTAGAGTGGGATTGGGAAGTGGTTAGTAAATTTTGGCCAATCAAAATCAGTATCAAAGTTATAAGTATGACAGACAATATTTATACATTCAAGAGATTTTAAAGGTTAGAGATGGTCACACAAGGGAAAGCAATGTGAGATGATTGGGTGAGGGTAAATGTACTTTAATGGTGAACCATCAACCATGTAATATGCAGGGTACCTGAAATACAGTTAATCCAGGAATAGTGAGTTATATCGCTTTCTATTTGTTTGGGCACAATGAGACGCGCTCACGGTGGGTGAGGGAGGGGGAAGAAGGATTGAGCCCCTCCCTAAAAATATAGCGGGAATGATGGCAGTGCAATTTCTAAAGGGAGAGGGATAAAGTCCACTGAAGCTGTGAGAGAAGGGCACGTGCATTTTGAAACAAAAATTAAAATACAAGGGGCAGATAGTGCGACCATTTCCCACATGGGTCCAGAATGGATAACTGGGGGCAGAGCAAATCATGGTGCAAGGTGGTTAAGCAAACTGGAAAACTGAGCCATTAGATTGGCTTCATCTGGCAGCTGAGTAAATATGTTGGGAATAGGGTATTTTATAAATCAAGATAAGTGTACGTGCCACTGAGGCGTGGGCTTTACAGGAAATACAGTGATTAACTAACCATTTTAAGCCAAGAATTATAAAAATGGAGGGTTAGACACAGCCTGAGCGATCTCATTTATAGCCACACACACATGGGAGAAGCTTCACATACTCAAACTGAAGGCCAAAATTAGGTTGCTTTTTAGGTTTCACTAAAGGGCTTTGAAGCACCGCCTGAGAGCATGAGAGATGGTTAGCTTAGTCTCAAAGCGGGATGAAACAACCATAGAAGTGGGGGCTAGTAGAGTAAGCTTGATACACTTTTGCAATGGATGAAAACACCAAGAAGTGGTACATCGCCACCTCATGCCTGGGCAGCAGACGTCACATGCAAGAAAATTGGACTGGAATAGAATCACATAAACGATTGTTTGTAAATTAGCTAAAAATTAAATAGGGTCAGTAAATTATTAAGCATTTTTTTGAGGAAGAGAATCTTTTTTATAAGACTTAACAAAAAAAGGATTTAAATGAAGAAACTATTTACCTATAAATTCATTAACTAATGATATCAATAATAGTTGATAAAGTCTTTTGAAGCTTCCTGCTACTTTTACAGGAAGTATTAGGCAGGTGAATGAGTACACTTAGGATGCTATGACCTACGTCAAATCATATGGACGTTCTGATCTGTTATTAAAACTACATGTGTCCAGCTTAAGTAGACTTATAAGAATAACTAAAAGATTAGCAAACATCAAAAAATGGGGACATGAACATATATCCAGAGTAATTTTTACAAATTAACAAAAGCTAATCAATTTCTGAAAAAGAGCCATTACTTTGGAGAAAATAGATGGTGAATATATTCTATTACGTATTAAGTCCTGAGGGGCAACCTCTTAAATGTACTGCGCCATAAAACTTTAAAATTTAAAAAAGGGGCACCAAACTTCAAGTTTTTACTCTGTTTTGGAAGAAGGATTCCTTTATGTAGTTAATATGGGCCACAGCCTTCCCCCCAGGGATCTTATCCATCTACCCACCTTTTCTTCATCCTAAACTTTTGGCTAAAATAGTGAAATTTTAAAAAAGGTAACTCAATATAGAAGGCAATTCTTGTGCTAGTACAATAAGTAACAAACATCCATATTGCTTATAATAAGCATACCAACTAAGGTCAAGCATTTGAAGATTTGGTTGAGCCTAACTAAACTCAACCTTAAAAGCCTTGATCTGCCCTCTTAATCCCAAAGAATATGAAACCCATTTTTATTAATCCTAATGAAGCATAGATCTAATACAACAACCACATTTTTAGTCTGAATACATCTCAGGCTTCTATGGGGGTTTGTTACATGATACCATCAAAACCTAGTATTTAGGGAACCTTCATATCAACCCAACTTTTAAAATTCACCTAATAAAATTGCTCTAATATGATAGATTGATTTGAATTCTTTAATCCAACTAAGCTCTTGAAAATAAGAGCTTGGAATGATTCAAAAAATAATGTTTACCTGGCGTGCCTATCTTCGTTGTTACTACCACCCCATATCCACCCTGTTTAATTAAAGGCGCTGTCCTATAGGGTTTATTGCAGATCTATACCTTAGTTTAATTTACTACAATATATCCTTAGTCACTATAAGTTCCACACATTTTTGTTCACAATTACACAGCAGTTTATCCATACTTCCTGACAAGAGAAACAACTAATAGAAGATTGCCTTCTTGTATACTACTCTTTCCGCTGTCCCTTTGTAAATGAGCACCACTTTTTGGTCCATCAACAAAATGGGATGATTTTGATGCAGAACAGCTCTTTGATTCTCTCTACAATTCTCATATTATTCAATTACAATGACTATTATTGATCTCATTAAAGCATACAGCCATAGACTCTCTGAGAAGTTATCGCCCTATCTGCCTCTCCCACCAATGGATATGCCACAACAAGAGAAGTGGTTTCCCATAACAGCCCTTTGGCTTGTAATTTCAGTTGAAAAATTATCAAACCATTATCTACCTCTCAGTAAATATATCAGCTCTCACATAAAAATTATTTAGACGGCTATGCCTATGGCTTTCTATGCCATCTACTGGATAAAAACCCCACTTGACTGTTACCTAGTATTCTTTAACTTACCCGAATCCTGACATAAAGTATCATTATAAATCTCAGCACTCTCTGTTCTAATAGCTGGAATTGGCGATGTATTTGTTTATCAACTGCAATAAACTTACATGATATAATTAATTTGGCGTTTTAACTGTGATTATTATTTTTAAATCAAAGACCTGTTACCAAACACAGTAACACAGATTACACCATCCAAAGAGCTTAAAAGATACCAATAACCCAAAATGAATCTAAATGTTAATCCCGTTACCTCCACTGAAGTAGCTGACTAGGTGCTTTATGCTTTGGCAGAATTAGAAGTATAATTCTAGAAGGCGGATCTCACTCTCCACCTCTTAATAAACTAGCGCATTGTGGTTCTCTTAAACGATATTAAAGGTAATTTCCGTAGCTAGGTACATAGTGTTTGTTTCTCAGCCAACATGGCGGAGAATTCAATCCCATGCTTATACTTGTGTCTTCATTTGTACATGTCCAGAGCCCAGACCTGCATGTCTTTGTGTCTTTTCTTCTTGAGTACTAGGATTTTAGACTTACCTCCACTATTGAGAAGTTTGTGGGCTTAGCACTGTAAATTAGCCTTCCCTCTAGATATAGGTATCTCTGCCTTCAGATCTTCTTTAGATATGGTCATAGCAAGCCACCATGCCTAGTATCGTCTACCTATATCCTTAGAATCATCATTCCACATGACTCTTTCTATTAGTTCCACCATGTTAGGATCTTAACGTATTAGGTATAGCAAATAAACCCCCTCTGATGCCATTTCCCCTACTAAAAATCCTATTTATTGAAGGTCTCCACTTCAAATGTTTAGGTCAATAAATATTATATGAAATTTTTACCAAGTATTGCAAAGTTTTACTTAAGTAACAACTGTTTCTTGTACTCAGCCTATTTTATCTGTGCTATGAGACATAGCACCCCTCATGCCTCACAGTATGTGGATTTAGCTGTGTCCTTGGACTACAATAACACCACAATATTATCAGAAAATTTGAGGTTTATGAGTGTTGGAATTTCAGCTGACCACATTTCCAATCTATTGAACAATTAATTTGACAATTGGTGGTTATGGTTGTATATCATGGCTACGGTTGCCAACTAAAGATATTCTCATTGGGACTCATTCACAATGATATTGAGCATGAATTTATTGAGGTATATAACGCCCAATAGTTGAATTATTGCAGTGAACAATTTAATATTTCAGCAATGGTCATTGACTAAAGATAGTCTCATCAGGAATCATTCCCAACAATAATGAGCAATAATTTGATGCAGGAGCAACACTTGATAGTCGAATTATGGGGAATTCTTCAAAGCAAATGGATGGGGAGTCGCTGGAAATAGCCTAAGCGTTCTAATGCTTGTGGTAAATGATAGGTTTTTCATCGACCAACACAATTTGTTTTGAGTTCCTAACACTAATAATTTGGTCGCCAAACAGCTAAGGATTACGCTACCTAAGAAAATTAATTCAAAGTTACCCATGAGATTTGGTGCCTAAATCTGAGGGTCAATCCATTATAGAAGAGCAAATAATTCCCAGAGGACAGCTGAAAAGTTGTGCGCTGATTTTATTATAAAACCCCCAAATATTCCCTAATAAAATTAGATTAAAACTTTATAAAACTTTAGTTGTTTAAAATTGGTTGTATAAATTACACTTGGGATAAGAGTGCAAGGATCAGATATCCTTAGGTTGTTGTTATCAAGTCTCCACTTGGCTCTACAAAAAGAGAACTAAAAAAAGTATTCCCTACCAAAACCACATATCTCTAAGAAGAAGCACCTGTTCAGCGTTGGACCCTTTATTCAACGTGGTTTTTGGGCAATCAACTATAATAATTGTCTTCATACTATTATTTCCCCAGTTTATATATTTTTAAACAATCAATGCAAGTGGTCAAGGATCTGTGCAGTTAAAACTTAGGCGCAGAAGAGAACTACCATTCTGAGGCCCAAATTAAAAAACGGTGCTCACAACAAGGGGGATTGAGTTGTCAAAATCCAAATTAAACCATAATGTCTTATAAGAATGAGCTTTGGAAGCTCTGGATGGAGCTACATGCCGTCAATCAGAATGTGCTTTGCTTGACATCTCAAGCTGACATTAATACTTTGGAAGAGTGTGTTATTATGGTGGAAGAGATGCTCAAACAAGTTGGAACTGTGAATAATGACTTGAGTGGAAAAGTTGACTCTTTGACGTGGAAAGAGGGTGAACTTATCATGGAAGTTTTATTTCGAAAGACCAAATGTTAAGCAGACTGACAACGCAGCTGGCGTTTTAATGAGATATGGAGAAAATGATGAAGCATATTGAGGAGTTGGAAAATCACAAGTTTAATTGTGTGCAATTTGAGGCAAATGAGGCCAACAAAAATAAATGTGAAACTCCAATCAGGAAGACCTCTCTGCCCAAAATATGCCTAAAAGATTTGCTGGTTGTCAGAAATAACTCCCAAAGCCACTCCTATGGCTACCAGAGTCATTTGGTAAAGATTCTACTATGAGTGGAGCGACTTAGGAATTTTAAAAAATGCTGAAGTTGCCCACCTTTCACCAGGATAACGCCTTGGCATTTTTCTAACTCTTTTAGATGACCATGTTTGGTTATGTGGACCATTAGAAAGCGGTGACCATAGTGAACTGTCTTAGTACTGATTGTCAGAATCTGGTGCTCCCTCACCTCAATGGGGACAACTGGTTATATGCTGAAGCAAAAGCAGCAATCATGTTGCAGTTTGGAAGTCCTACTTGTATGGTGAATTGCAAACAGGAATTTATGAGCATACAATTCTACAAAGACGAGGCTCTAGCTAGTTTTGCTGATCAGTTTTACAAAGAATCCCAAACCTTGGCAGGGGAAAAAGTTCTTACTGACTTTGATGCATGAATAGCCACGTAGGCTGTGCTTTAGCCCTACCATAAATTGCATTAGATTATAGCAGCAGCACTAGTAAGTGAAATATTGATCTCACAGATTGTGGACCATCTGAAGATGTTTGGAGCAACTTTTGATGCGCCCATTCAATTTTATGAGAAAATTTCAATTGAGTACAATCAAACTATGGCATAATTAGAATATGACGTTTAAGAGAGCGGTGAAAAAGTCATTAATCAGCAGAATCAAGTCTTAAAGGGAAAAAACCAATGGAATCAAGTGGAAGGATAAATCAACTAGTCACTATTGGAAAAGTTGAACAATGGGACAATTTTTCACCCATAATTGAGAGAAGAAATCACAACGCTTTGTGAACGTTGTGATTCCTCAAGATGAGGATGAAACCTCCCAGGATCTGGGGAAAGGCCTTGAAGTCTAGATGTGGAACTATCTAGCACTGCAAAAGAACCTGTTCTGCCAGTCGTCTACTTGGAATAAAGTCATCAGCAGGATCAGCTCAGGTTGAAACTTGGTCCACCATGAGAATTCCTGCGGCGTTAGATGAGATCAAAATGAAAGGTGATTAATCTAAAGAGTAGTGGATGATGTTGGTCAATCTTAAATTAGTCAATTAATGAGAAAGGCAAGGATCGCCGAAAAATATGATCATATCCAAATAAATTTAATAGAGAAAACCATTACCAAATTAATCTGTGCAAGTAGTGGATCATTTGAAAATCTATCAGAAATATTAGTATAAATGGTCGAGTTGGGTTAATAATGTCAATAAATAGGATCAGATCCAGGCAATCTTATATAGAGAAAAATATATCAAAGTAATCCATTGTTGAGAAATAGGATCAGATCCTGAAGAATTTGAGCAGAGAAGAATGTTTTAATTTAATCCATGCACATAGGGGATCATTTACATATCTATTGGCAGAATTAATATGAATGTTTAAACAAATAATGATGGAGAAAAAATTTAAAAGAGTAAAAAAGAGTTGGACGCCTAAGGATGTGTGAACGTTTGAAAGTATTACCAAGTTGGTGAGTAATGTCTATACAATCAAGAACATCTAAGATAGCTGCATAGTCAATAGAGTCCACACAAAAAACTCAAAGTATTGGACTTAAGAAAAAATATAAATAAAAATAAAAGTAAAAAGATAAAAAGATGCATAAAAATATAAAATTTAAAAAATATATAAAAATTGATTTTTATTATTATTCTAGTGGTGATGCATCTGGTGATATTGCCACCTACCAAGTGTGGAGGAAGGGAAAGACAATAACGGGCACAAGTCCTGAGATTGGCAGGATCAGGACGGGATGAAACTAGATCCGCTAGAATAGCCCATATTAACAAATTATTGAAACCCTTCCTGGGATTGGTACAGGTTGAATGGCAAGATGCCATTGTGAACCCATCCTAGGGTAAGTACAGGTTGACTAAGGAGTCACTAAGCCTGTCTTGGGGCTGGTACTGGTTGAATGGCAAGATGCCATTGGGAACCCATCCTGGAATTTGTACAGGCGGACCAGTTAATCTTTTGGTAATGATGCAGAATGGGAGTGGAGTGGCAGAATGTCATGGGAACCACGCTCAAAAAGAGGTGGCAGCAGGTAGCAATTAAGGACAAGAAGTTGTAATGCTGAGCAGAGAAAAAGGGAATTGAGTGCAGACAGAGACAAACTGCTGAGGTCATAGAGATATGATATCCAAATGTGAGCACAAGCTGAGGAAGCTTCCATCCCTGAGGGTTCTATCTTCCACTGAATAATATGGTCAATAGGGAATATGTTAAATTTCTGTTGACCACATTATCCAACCTATTATATGAGTAATTAATTTGATGATTGGTGGTTATAATTGTATATCTTGGCAATAATTGCCAACTAAAGATATTCATATTGTGAATCACCCCCAATTATATTGAGCATGAATTTGATGAGGGAACAGCACCTAATAGTTGAATTATTGCAGTGAACAATTTATTATCTTGCCAAAGTCACCGGCTAAAGATATTATCATCAGGAATCATCCATGATGATATTGAGCAATAATTCAATGCGGGAGCAACAGCCAATAGTCAAATCATGGAAAAATGTTAGAGCAAATGGATGGTGAGTCACTAAAACTACCTAAGAATTCTAACGCTTGTGGTAAATGGTAGAATTGTCATCAGCCAACACAATTGGTTTTGAGTTCCTTAAAACCAATAAATTGGTCGTCAAAAAGCCAAGGATTATACTACCTAAAAAATCAAGTCAAAGATACCCAATGAGATTTGGTGCCTAAAACTTGAGGATCAATCCAGTATAGGAGAGCAAATAATTTTTAGAGGACAGCTGAAATTTTGTGAGCTGATTTTACTATCACAAACACCAAATATTCCCTTATAAAATTACATTAAAACTTGATATTAACCTAGTTGCTTTTCATTGGGTGTATAATTTACTCTTGGGATAAGAGTTCAAAGATCATATAGCCTTAGGTTGTTGTATTAAGTCTCTCCTGTCTCTACGAAAAGAGAGTAGGGAAAGTGTTCCCTACCATTACCAACATATATTCAAGAAGAAGCACCTGTTTAGCGTTAAACCCTTTATTCAACGTGGCTTTTGGGCAATCTAACATAATAGTCTTCATACTAATATTGCCACAGCTTATATATTTCAAACAATCAACGTAAGTGGTCAAGGATCTGTGCAGTTAAAATCTAGGTTTATGAGCGAGCTACCATCCAGTGGCCCAGATTTTAACAATAAATCTCCTGAACAATACTTACCATACTTTCCACCTCCTAAGAAACCTGTTGACATTAAATACTAATGAGCCTCAATATTGCCCCTCCTGGACTTCTTCTAACGGAATCTATTAAGCTTAAATTCTTTTCTTTGCAATTTTTAATATACATCTCACAAAGTTCTCTTTTTGTGTACTTTTAAATACACGTGATGCAAATTTAAGAATTTACGTGACCCAATCTTTGGGCCTTGAGCTGGACTTGGCTTGTCTGGTGTTGGTTGCATTTTCTATTCCAATAAATTGTCTTAAAGTGTGAAGTCTTACTTAGTTTCTTGTTCTCAATTTCTGCTTTTGTAATCGCTTATCAGCAGTGTGGGACCTGTTAAACCATTCATCATGGAAGTGGTTTGGTGGTGGCCCAACATGTCATTACTAACTTGGTCCTGAACTCTTTGTACTTATGTGAAAAGTAAGACTCAGCGGTAAGTTTCCCCTTATTATTACTCTTACCATGGAATCATCTCTTGGGTTTATACCCTTTTCTGTATCAATTTCTTCAGACCTCCCACAGACTTCCATTTAATCCTATCCAATTATAGGTGTGAGAATCAAGCAAATTGTTGCTCGCTGGTTCTTGTAGTCACTGTATTCCATAAAAAATATCTTTATATCAAGCTGAAAACACTAATAAAACAAAAAGCTGATTTTATATGTTTTTAACAGTGCAAGTGCAGGAAAGGAAAAAACGTACCCTCTCAATATCTAACCATTCAGTATTAAAACTGTATTGAGGGTCAAAGGTATTTCAATGGTAAGTTCAGAACAGCTTAGTATGATCCAAATTAGGAAATATGGGAATTTAGCCTATCAAAGCTCTGAAAACTCGCTTCGCTTTTGCTAAACAATGAATGGGGAATTAGTTCTAGACAAAACGTACAAATGAGGTAACAATTTAATACATTTCAGCCAATCCCCATTAGCTAAAATTATTGCACCTTGGGGGACCTCCGCCAAGCCAATAAAAGGGGTGGTCTTCGCTTAGGTGTTTGAAGGGAACTGGATGTGGCTGGGGGAGAAACCTCCGATTGATTCCTCAGGTTCCCTTGCATGGTCAGGGCAATTTGACTTCCTGACTTTGTAGTAATTACCCGTTTAGTATTCATAACTTTGTTATCCCAATCTGTGGGGTTCCACCAAGATTTGACCAGGGTCTTTTATTAAATAAATCATTATTATTACATAAATCAATCTTATTATTGTTGTGATCTTGAAAATGTACGACATTTCACCCTTTTGGCTAATTTTGACCCAAAACATTCTTTTTTCTTTAAGCCTAGAGGGCAAATGTCTGACATCACCCCCTCAAGAATGTTGGGGGAGAATAGGGCCATTGGAAGGGGCCATGTACCCAGTTAATGATAATCCTGTAGCCAAGGATTTGATAGAGTGCTCTGCACCTCTCTTGTAGGCAATGACAAAAGGGCCTTCCCAGATTGTCCCAAGCTTAACACTTTTTGGAGTGATGTGGTTAAGGTAATATAAAACCAGGTCAGACACTTGGAATATAGGTAGGGGGTTTGGAGCTCATTATCAGCCTGCCCTTCTTTTGTCAACATTTTAGCTAAATTGGTCATAGCCTCATACTGGAGTTGGATGATGCGTTGAGACAATCTTCTCATGGCGTTCTTGGTTTCCTTAACTATAGAGGAGAATACATCTTTAGCTAAGAGAGCAAGTATTCCAGGTTCCCGCCCATACAAGACTCGGAATGGGGACATTTTCAAAATCTGGTGATAACTAATCCAGTAGGCAATAAGAGCACTGGGTAAGAATTGATCCCAGTGAAGTGGATCATAGGAGGCCATTTTTCATATAATGGAGACCAAGGTTCCATTTGCTTTCTCCACTAACCCATTCGTAGATGGATTGTATGGAGCTGAGAAAGATTTTGGGCTCCCGTGGAAGTGGCCAGGATTTTAACTACTCTGAAGGTGAAGTTTCTACCATTAATTAAGAGTAGTACTTGGGAACAGCCATGACGAGTGAAAATGTATTGTGTAAAAACGTGGCTGTGGCCTTGGCCGTTTAGGCAGTGAGAGCTACGGCTTTAACCCACTTAGTAAAGTGGTCAATGGCTACTAGGAAAAATCTATTTCCACCAGTAGTCTGTGGGAGGGAACCTATTATGTCTAAGCTGATGGTTTGGAACGGTTGTTGAAAGGTGGTTGGTTGATACTGGTATCTAGCCTTGAAACTGGTTTGCTTCTTACATTTGGGGCAGGCATCCAAGACTTCAACAATAATTTCCATAATTAATTCCCAATGATATTGATCCCTAAACCACTCATAGGTTTTCTTCGCTCCTCCTTGACCTAGGGTGGAGTGAGCTTCCAGAATATCAGGTACACGTTCTGAGGGCTGAAGGTAAGGTAGCCACTTTTCCCCCACCTGCTTGTACAATTTTCCACTCTCCACTTTGGTGTTTTAGGAGTGCTGGGCTAAATTTTCTGTATGGGCTCATCCCCATCCTTCCATTCATTGGGGGTCATTAAGAGGTCATATAATCTCTCCTCCTCGCCATTATCCAAGTGAAGGACTGGCAGCTTAGTTAACCCATCAAAATTCATGTGACGGGTACCTTAATGTGTTTAATCTTATTGTCATAATGCTGGAGCTTTAGATCCCAGCGAGCTAACCAGCCAGTAGGATCCTTCATGTTCTGTAGCCATTTCAACGAAGCATGGTTGGTAACAACAGTGAAGGTGGTTCCATACAGAAAAGGGCGGTAGAGCTTCACAGCTAACAGAACGGCAAGGCACTCCTTCTCTGTAACGCTTTAGTTGCGTTCCACTTTGACATTATCTTACTAAAATAGGATACAGGATGATCTACACCATTTTCATCCATTTGGGCTAAGATGGCCCCAGTGGCGTAGTCAGAGGCTTCAGTAAACAAGATAAACGGTTTATTAAAAATTGGATGCCTCAGGATAGGACGTTGTTGTAGCAGTTGCTTCAATGTCTCAAAAGAGGCCTTTTGTTCAGCACCCTAATGGAAAGGGGTGTTAGCCAATAGGCGAACGAGGGGGTTTGCTGAGCTGGGCGAACATGGGGATAAACTTATGGTGATACCCCATCATCCCTAAAAACCCCTGAATATCAAATAAATTTTTAGGATGTGGTACTTTTGAAATCACTTCAACCTTACCTTATATTGGTTGTATTCCCTCTTGAGAAATGGAGTGTCCAAGGAAATCCAACTTTCTCTGGAAGAAGGCACACTTTGATGGTTTCAACTTAATATTTGACTTATGTAACCGTTGAAACACAACCTTCAAGTGAACATGATGTTCGTTGAAGGTTCTTGAGAACACCGTGATGTCATCAAGATAGATAATGACACAAGTTAACTTAAGGTTCTTCAAAATGATACATCGCACACTTGTAAGATGAAGGTGCATTACACAACCCTTGAGGTAATTGTGTGAGTTGGAAGAGATCCTTACTATAACTGAGAGTACATTTCTCCTGGTCTTCAGGGGAAGATCCATTTGCCAATAGCCGCTAGCCAAGTCCATGGCGGACAAAAATTTAGACCCAGAGAGTTGGACCAGGGCATCATCAATGCGTGTATAAAATAGTTATCATTTTTGTGAGTTTATTTAACTTGAGGTAGTCCATGACTATCTGATGACCTACGTTTTTCTTTCTAACTAGCAAAATGGGGAAGACCAAGGGCTTTGTGAAGGAACTAGTAAACCAGCGTCTATTAACTGCTTGAGCTCTGTACTCATCTGCTGTTCTTCCATTTTTGACTTATGGTAATGTTTGCACCGAATAGGGAGGGCATCACCCACATCAATAGATTGTCACCAGCCCTTCATGTGGCCATAGTCATTATCCAATTTGGAGAATATGTCACTATATTCGTCTAGTAAATTATAGACTTTTTCCAGCTTATCTGGGGTCAGCTTATCCTAAATATGAACATTGGGCAAGGTACATAACATGTTGTCCATGGGCAAGCCCAAATCCGCCATGGAGCCAATAAAATGGATATGTTCAATGTCCTCCTCCTGGAATAATAAGCCTCTGCCAATCTCCTGGTGTTTTTTATAACCATGTACTTATTGGTGGGGTTTCCCAGCAGAATAGAAATAGGCCTCTGGTAGGCTGGGTCTAATATACCAGTCAATACCCGAGGGTCCAAGGGGCTAACGCCCACAAGACTTATGAGGTGCAACAAACAGTGGTGTGGGATTTATAGCGTGATTTTTGTGTCCACCACTCTTTGTTCACAAGGATTAATTAAAACCTCATCTTCAGCATAGAATTGATTCCGTTCCTAGCATAAACTGAATCTGGAGATTACTTTATGTTTCTCCCAGAGGTGGAATTATGCGAAGACATAGCTGGAAAGGGGTTATTCAACTAGTCAAGAGTGTAAGGAGAGTATCTATTACTCTCCTGTTCCAAATGTGGTAGTGCACGGTGCACAGGGCCAACACTAGGGAACTAGCCGTTATAAACAAAGCTACTAGAGCTCAGCAGAGGGTTTTGGAGCAATAATAACTAAAGCAAAGAAGTGCAATAAATAACCAACCAAAAGCGACGTGGTGCACAAGGAGAGAAGGGGTAAACGTCCCAGGTTGGAGGGTACCTGGGCGACCAAATGGTGCATGAGGGGATAATCTCATCATATTTAAGATGGAATGGTTAAGGTAGCGTGAGACCTCCTCAAAGGGGTCCGCACACAGGATTGTCCAAAGTAACATTTAATAAAAATGGTAAAAACGGGGAAAGTTTTATTGAGAAAGTTGGCCAACAAAGAATGTTGGTCACGGAAGAAAATTAATATTTGTCAGGGAAATTTGGGGTCTGTTGAAGTGGTCCCAGCACCGATGCACCAATAGGCAAACACTACCATCGAAATTGGTAGAATACACCAAAAAACTTCACTCAAAAAATTAATTGAAGTTGGATCCGACCTGAACGCATAGTTTTGAATGGAATGGGTTTCAAACCCCTGTTCCTCAATCAATTAAATAGAACTGTTGTTATTAATCAAATAAACCGTTCATTTTAACGCCTGGGCTGATGAAAGGGGATAGGCGATCTGCACTTCACTAGTACCAACTTGGGCATATTTGGCTTGTACCCAGAGTTGGTCTAGTGTGTGCCTGAGGTCAGGGAGGGCCTGAAGCTTCTCCTTCTGGGCCTCCTGTCGCCCAGCCCTATCCTTAGGGTTGGTACCCACTATCATGTCATTTAACCATGTCATTACCCTCTCCTCCCGACAGGGCTCACCCCCTCCAGGGCTTGCACAAGGGAAAAGTTCTTGTTGGCTGGGGCCAACTTCATAGCGGCAATGGTCTGTTTGGGCTGAGATCCAGCGGCTTGTGGGAAACGCTTGTAGAAGGCTTCAATCAGATCTTGGGCATGCACACAGTTGCACGCTTAGACCCAACTGTTCTCTTTAGCGTTAAAACTTTTCCAAGATACCAGATACTTAAGTCTTCTTTTAACATGACAGGAGGCTACTAATTCTTCCTCTTCCTACTCTGGCACCCCATCCAAGAGATAGGCCTCAGGAGCTCTGGTGGGGGACCCTCAAACAACGTCAATTTACTCTCATGAAAGACAGAGAAGATCCAAAATGAAGAAGGAAAATCTAACTGGTATGAGGAATGGCCCACCTTTCTAACAACGCAGTAAAGGCCAATCCTCTTTGGTCCCATCTTCTTTCATGACTGCTTGATAGGGATGTTACGAGCATCAAGCATCACAAGATTCCCTTCCTTGTACGCTGGACCCACTAGGCGCTTACCATCAGCGTTCTCTTTAAACACTTGCACTGCCACCTCCAAACTTGTGGAAACCCTATGGTGGACCTTCTTGATAGTATTGGCAAAGTTCACCACCGCTTCAACCTTAGAAACAGCTGGGCTCCCTGTTAAAGGCGGGGTTAAAGTCATGATTGGCGAAAAAAGGGGAACAACTAATCAAGATTGCTTAGTGTTGTTGTAGCTAAATTGGCCCATAGGAAGGTGAAAACCCAATCTGAATGATCCGCGGTGGTGTAACACCGCAAGAACTGTTCTAAGCACTGGTTCACTCGTTCAGTCTGCCCATCTGATTGGGGTGATAGGCAGTTGAACGGCAGGGGTGAATCTAAAGAGTCTTACACAACTCTTCCCAAAAGACGGAGGTAAACTGGGGTCCCCAGTCACTGATAATCTCTTGATAAACCCCATGGACCGCAAACACATGATTGATGAAGAGCCTAGCCATCTCAGCCGCAGTTATTGTAGTTCTGCAAGGAATAGTGTGGGCGAACTTCGTAAAACGGTCCACCACCACCATGATGGCATCATAACTATCAGAGACAGGGAATTCCACAATAAAATCCACTGATATGGAAGTCCAGGGCCCTTACCCTTCTGGACTGGTATCAACAACTCCGCTAAAGGTTGACGATTTGGTTTCATTTGGTTGCAGATCAAGAACACTTTACAATACCTTCCCACCTGAGCAGGTAAGCCCTTCCGATTGTACATGCGTCATATTAACTTCAACATCTTTGCTTTACAGGACGACCAACGGTGAGTCCATCATGATGGTCCTGGATGATCTCCAGGCGCAGCGGTCCAGCAAGAACCCATAGGCGCCCCTGAAACCACACCATCTCATCCTTCACGTGATAGCCCCTGGATAGATCCTCTTGATTCAAAGCGCGCTTTGAAAATACCATAGTATATTCTGCTGATAGCGGCTGAGAAAGCACTACCTTTCTGAACATACTATATCCTCCACATTTCCCAGAGGTGCAAGCGCTGGCCCATTAGCCAGGGGAGAGGGAAGTAACGACAGAATTTTACTTGGAGGTATCATAACCTGGGTGTTGTGCACTTCTACCTCCTTGGGGTCAGGAGCTAAAGCAGGGTTGCGGCTTAAAACATCTGCCAAACCATTATCCTGGCCCTTGGTAAACTCGTAAGAAAAGGTAAATTAGGAAAAGGTCTCATGCCAACGGGTCTTCCGTGGGCTTAGGACATGAGGGTCGCGGTAGTACAGCAAGGCACG
Organism: Massospora cicadina; assembly: GCA_022478985.1. NCBI lineage: Eukaryota > Fungi > Entomophthoromycota > Entomophthoromycetes > Entomophthorales > Entomophthoraceae > Massospora > Massospora cicadina. Next base: position 32,493 of record JAKSZP010009708.1, read on the forward strand.
GTGATCTGTACGTACACAGAATGGCTGGGTGGAGACATGCAAGTGGTGATGCCAATAAGTCAGGGCCTCCACCACTGCTAGTAACCCTTTGCCATAAACGGCGTAGTTCAACTCAGGCAGAGACATTTTCCTAGAAAAATATCCCACCAGATGCTTTATCCCATCTTCGCCTACTTGTAACAAGGCAACCGCTATGGCGAAGTTGGAAGCATCAGTAGACACAATGAACTCTTTATTGGGGTTGACATGGAGAAAAACTGACATGGACAACAGGGTGCACTTCACTGCTTGGAAAGCATCCTCCAAAACGGGGACCACAGAAGCACCTTTACACCGCTAACCTTATATAAGGGTGATGCAACCTCAGAAAGATTGGGCGTGAACTTAAGAAACGTACACGTCCCCAAAAACTCCCCAATTCTTTGACTGAAGTTGGGGTGGGTCACTCGAGGATCACCTTCTCCTTGTCTGGAGTTATCATGTTTCCTTGGTCAAACACGACGTTGCCCAGAAAGGTGACCTGGGACTTGAAGAATTCACACTTGCTGACCTTTAGCGTGAGGCAGGCTGCTCTTAACCTCTCCACCACTTGCCAAAGGTGTACTGCATGGGACTCATGGTCAGGGGAAAACACGAGAATATCATCCATTTAGGCAACCGCGCATACCCCTAACAAGTCCCCCAACGCTGCATCAATGCGGCGTTGAAAGATAGCAGGGGCATTCTTAAGCCCAAAGTGCATGACCCAAAACTGGAAAATCCCTTTTCTGTTACAGAATGCGGTTAACCACTCTTGTCCCTTTTTAATCTAAATCTTATTGAACACATTGAGGAAATCCAGATTGGAGAAGACCTTCTCCTTCTCCACATAGCGCGCAATCCGTGAATCCAAAGAGATGGGATGGAGGTCTGGTACAGTAACGTTGTTGAGGTTCCCATAGTCTATGCATGGGCGTAGAGTACCATCAGTCTTCTCAACAAAGAGAAGTGGGGAGCAAACAGGGGAGGTATGTTGAAAAATTGCGCCTTTGGCTAGCTGCTCCTTCACCCACACATCTAACGCCTCTTCCTCCCAGATGGTCAAGTAGTAAATGGGAGAAAAAATATGCACCAGATTCTAGTGAGTTTGAAGTCACAGTCATACTTGAAATGATCAGGTGGTGTGTCAGCTGAAGCTGCATCAAAGGAAGATTCCAAACCCTCCAAACAAGAAGTTAGGGGAACCACCACAGTGGGCTTCAGCATGGAGGCAAGGCTAAGGGTGTGAAAGTGGGGCCAGTGGGGCAAGTCGCCCTGAGCGTCAGCCTCAGACAAATGAACAACTAACGTGCGACCATTCTTTAATGTTAGGGATAGGGTATTCTCTTTCAAGTTGGTTCTAACGTCAGACTTCCGCCACCATTCCACACCCAAATGATAGGGTACAGAGAGGTTTTTGATAGCATGGAAGTGATCAGACAAGTGGTACTTTCCAACCTGATAGTCCACTAACTCAATGACCTTCAGAGTGGGAATACCTTGGGACGCTCCTCCCCTAACCATACCACCTGGAAGGTAACTCAGACCAAGGTAGTCGTCTAGGCTCTAGTCCATAAAGTCTTCCGTGGCACTGATATCTACCAGAATCGTGGTGCTGAATTTCTCTAAAGGGGAGGAAAGATAGCGGTCAGTATAAAATATCCCGAATGGTCTTTATTTAAAGCAGAAAAAGCCACTTAATCACCAGTAAATTCCTCCTCTGAATCGAGTAAGCCATCAGGGTATGTTTTGGAATCATAGAAGGGGGAGGGATAGTTGGCCAATCTTACTACTGAGGCCATATATCCCACCTCACCTTCTGCAGGTGCATATTCTTTATAGATTTGAAACAAAGTTCTTTTTCTACTTCCTGAGTGCCCCAGATCATGGTAGGGGTCAAACGAGGGCTCTCAGTGGTAATCTGATATACAGAAATAGTGTCCTAATCCAGGCCATAAGAGCTAATAAACAGTTCAGAGGTTTAGATAAGGTTTTCGTTATAAAACGCGTTTTTAGACATGAATGACCCTATCCCTCAAACAGCAACAGAATGCCCAACGTTATTAAGGCCAACACCCCCAGGCCCATCTGCGCCAATTCCGCCTGCATCATCTTAACGCGCTGCCAAAGTAAACCCCATTTATTTAAATTGAATTTGTGATTTTTGGCAGAAAGTCAGGGAATAATGACTTTTGGACCCAGAAGCGTCCATATCCACCAGATACAAGCACGAAGAGTGGGTACTTTCCAGTTGGAGGCAGCTAAAATAACGCCGAGATGCTCAAACCCTCAGGAAAAAGAGGAAACATTGGTGTGGCTGACCACAGCCAAAGCCCACAGCCGGCGCCCACTGTTTGCATCTTGGAAAAGTCCCACATGGAAAAAGTTCATGCCATATATTTAAAAGGTTAGGCAACTAATGTAAGGAGAGTGTCTATTACTCTCCTATTCCAAGTGTGGTAGTGCACGTGCACAGGGCCAACACTAGGGAAATAGCCGTTAGAACCAAAGCTTTTAGAGCCCAGCAGAGGGTGCTGGAGCAATAATAACTAAAGCAAAGAAGTGCGATAAATAACCAACCAAAAGCGACGTGGTGCACAAGGAGAGAAGGGGTATACGTCCCAGGTTGGAGGGTACCTGGGCGAACCAATGGTGCACTAGGGGATAATCTCATCATATTTAAAATGGAATGGTTAAGGTAGCGTGAGACCTCCTCAAAGGGGTCCATGCACAGGATCATCCGAAATAACATTTAATAAAAATGGTAAAAATGCGGAAAGTTTTATTGAAAAAGTCAACCAACAAGGAATGTTAATCACAGAAAACAAATTTAAACTTTGTCAGGGAAATTTGGGGTCTGCTGAAGTGATCCCAAGCACCAATTTACCAATAGGCAAACATTACCATCAAAATTGTTAGAATACACCAAAACCAACATCACTCAAGTATTTGATTGAAGTTGGATCTGACCCAAACGCGTAGTTTTGTAAATTTAATGGGTTTCAAACCCCCTGTTCCTCAATCAACCGAATAGAACTGTTATTGTTAATAGAATAAACCATTCATTTAACGCCTGGGCTGATGAAAGGGGCTGGGCGTTCTGCACTTCACTAGTACCAGCCTGGCATATTTGGCTTGTACCCAGCGTTTGTCTAGTGTGTGCCTGAGGTCAGGGAGGGCCTGAAGCTTCACCTTCTGGGCCTCCTATCGCCCATCCTTATCCTTAGGGTTGGTACCCACTATCATATAATTTAACCATGACAAAGAGTATTCTTAATTGCTGGGTTAATTTATTGGGTAAGACTAAAGGGACTTCACAGTTGAGTAATGAGAGGAAACCTTAAATCATGTTGATTATGAACTTATGATCAATCATGATCTGGGTACCTATGAGCATATGATAAGCGTTGTTGTCCAAAGTCACTTCAGGGGCCAATAAGATAAGCTTCCCAATTCAAATGGGAATGGAAGAGTATGCCCTGATGGCACAGGTGTTGTTCAGGACAGATGTACCAAATCTTTGATTGTACTCCAAGTCAAGCGCCAGCTTTATCTTTTTGATGAGCTAGTGGAGATTACGTTAACTGGAGAGCCAGTATCCAGGATGGCCATTACCCAGACTTTTTGAATGACCACTTCAACCTTGGTGAGTGTTCCTCCAAACTTAGGTGACAGAGATAAGACCTCCTTGAGCCGGAAAGTGAAGTTTAGTTTGTGAGCAGTCTAAGTGTTTTTATCCAGGATGAATTTAATGGTATAGACCCGCTGAAGAGGTCAAATCAAGCCAGCTAAGAATTGATCACCATCTCTGGCGGTGTCAAAAACTTTTGGATACCCTATTTTGGCTGAGGTACGTTTCCTCAGGTGTAGTAGTCCCATCCACTCCTCCAGCGTTCAAACAATCAGGAACCTCCACTTCCGTGGGTGCTCCCAAAATGCAATAACAACGTCATCGTCATCCCCCTAAGATTCATCCACAGGGGTATTATCAACAACTGGCAAGGTTGCAATTGAGGTAGAGGAGACGGCCACATGAGGTTTGGTAGCCTTAGGGAGCGCAACCACCAGCTTGGCGTGAGGGGAAAGCACAGAAGTTTTGGTGAGCTTGTGCGGGAGCATGGTAATAACTGCATTATAGGGCTTAGACCTACAGGAGGGAGTAAATCTGTTTTAAGTAGCACTGATGAAGCAGGTTTTACAGAGAGGATAGGCACAGGTGGGCTCACCCCCAACTGTTCTACAGGCAAAAGTTCCTCAATGGTTAGAACGGAAGGCTTCACCTCAGCTTCATTTGTCGTTGCACATTAATGGAAATCAGCAACACTAACAGACCCTCTTTTATGTCACAGATGTTTTTGAAGTAGATTTCACTGAGATAATATGCCTAGATAGAGAAGGTTGAGAAACTAACCCAGTTAACATGGTTGTGATAGCATCATCAAGGATTAGCATGTTAGATGTTGTTAACCTTTGCGCAGCAAGGTAAAATTGCTCGGCAAAATCTGCATTCAGTTCGCCCGCATATATGTTAAGCGCATAAAGGGCTTTTTTCCTTATATAGACTCTGCTTTGATCCGAATTCAGCCAAAAAAACCTTCTTCACCTCTTCCCATCTGTGCATAGTGTCTATATAAGGGACTATCATCTCTTGTGCCAAGTGACTTAAGCAAGAAAGGATGTGTTAAACTTTTTTTCTTATCAGTTTTGCCATGCATGGCAGATTTGTAAACATACAAAAAGGAAGCAATGCTCCCTTCACCAGGGGTGTACTTGCCTTTAAGAGGGGGTTTTAGGGGGGCGCTTCTCCAGCTTTTTAAGACTAGATAAAGCGTGGGAGAGTTGCTTTCCAGGGAAACTATTCTTAATTATGTTTGAAGAGGAAGATTTGGATGGTTACTCACTTTAAAGGACTCCATTTTAAAATTTGTTTTTTGGTGTATAGGGTATATCCTGTAATGAGCACTACTTTATAGGAATTAGAAAATTGTTGCTTGCTGGTGCTTGTAGCCTCTAGGTTTACAAACAAATTCATTATATAAGGCTAAAAACATTAATAAAACAAAAATCTTATTTTATATGTTTTTATTAGTACAAGCGTGGAAAGAAAAAAATGAACACTCTCATCCTTGAGCATTCAGTAATAGAACTGTATTGAGGGTTAAAGGAAATTCAATGGTAAGTTTGGAACATCTTAGTATGATCTGAATTAGAAATTATGGGAATTTAACCTATCAAAGCTCAGAAAACTCACTTCACGTTTGCTGAACGATGGATGGGGAATTAGTTTTAGGAAAAAAGTAAACATGAGGTAACGATTTAATATACTTCAGCCAATCCCCATTAGCTAGAATTATTGTATCTTGGGGGACCTCCGCCAAGCCAATAAAAGGGGGTGGTCTTCGCTTAGGTGTTTGAAGGGAACTGTATATGGCTGGGGGAGAAACCTCTGACGGACTCCCCAGGTTCCCTCGCGTGGTTGGGGAAATTTGACTGCCTGACTTTGTGCAAGTGCCCGTTTAGTATTAATAACAGTGTTACCCCAATATGCGGGGCTCCTTTGAGAATTGACCAGGGTCTTTTGGCCAATAAAACCATTATTTTTACATAAATAATCTTATTATTGTTGTGAACTTGTAAATGTCTGAAATTTCCCCCTTTTGGCTGATTTTGACTCAAAACATTCTTTCCTTTAAGCCTAGAGGGAAAATGTCCAACAATAGGTATACATTCAGCTTAAAGTTGGTTACCTAGTTCCTTTCCACTCAACCTATGACTCACCATTCTTTCTGATATTGGATCTGGTTAACTCAACTATTCCCCCTACTCTTACGTGAAAGAGTAAGATAAAGACCTAGGCATATTGATAGATACTTTGTTAGATAATGGCTGTAATTTTAAGAAGTACAACTTTTTCTTGATTCACATGTGGGTCTCACTCAAATTTTAGATGATTCCTTACAGCCCCAAAATGACTATGAACATAAACAACTAAATGGATTTGGACACCTGCGCCCTACTCATGAAAATCTATTGCTTCAGATATCACAAAGTTTTAGTCTTTTCCAAGCTTGAGTTGGTGAATGGTTTCTTGCGTGGAGGCTCCCCCTTTTGGGTTGGGCACCACTAGTACTAAAAAAAGTTGGTAAATGCTTTCAACTAAGTAATAGTAAAAGAAGGGCAGAAGTGGCGTGCAGTTATCTGAACCAAGAAAAAGATTTTCCAGTTTGGGGTTATTCCCTTAGGATTAAAAACTCTTCAGATCAATTGCAGCGCCTTACTGACAATGTTTTGGGATCTATGGTTCTATTGCACCTGTCAGAAAATCGACCATGGGCTCCTCTAGTGTGCTAGGCCAACCAGTATGAAGGCTGGCTAACACTTTCTGTTTCATCTTCATGGTGTACCAAACCCCTACAAGTCCACATCTAACCCACCAACTCAACATACCAATGACTTCGCCTTAGCCCCATGGTCCCTCTTGGGTGTGCCCCGATGAGTCCATCCCCTATCCTTGGCGGTTCAGGAACTTCCACGCTGCCCCACCCTTGTGACCCTTCACCAAACCATCTATGCATGCCCCAGCGAGTCCATCCCCCTTCTTGGGTAGCTATGGCACTCCTGCACTGCACCCAGCAAGGTTGGCGGCCAGTCAGCATATCCTGCTGGTAGCCAGCTGGCCAGGTTTCTGCCAGTTCCTCATAGGTAGGAGGCATGGGAGCTGGCAGCACCAGCCACTCCAGGAGTGATCAACTGCGCCTATTGGGGATCTCCTGTCCCACCTTCCTTACTCTAGTTGCTCTGAGCTACTTCAAACAAATAGGAAAAGATGGGCAAACAAAAGATGTTTAATAGGAGGGAATGAACAGCCATTTATACTACTTTTGGGACTACTGCGCCCAATTACTCTCTGGCCAGTCAAGACCAGAAAACCCATCAGCCACTTGATGCCAGAACTCTATCAGATCATCAACTTTATTCATTCATACTTTATGACGATTCCATCCAAATCAGCTCATCTGATCATCAAATGGTTAAATTAGGTCAATCCATCCTCAACATAAGTTGTTGGTCAATCATATATAAGCCTGTATTAATTTAAATAATTATTCAAGCATCCTTGGCATGAGTTGCCGGTGCTCTGAATCAGTCAGTGGACCCATTTTTGGACGACTCATAATGGATTCATCAGCTTTTCACCAAAAACTCCCACAACAACTTTTGACGGCATTTCAGCAGTGAACACAGCTTCTGCCAAACCTAAACTCAATTAAATGTATAATATTAAATATTATTGAACTAGATAAATAGCTGGTAATCATGACTGACTAACCAAAACCCCAATTCTGATACTATTGGAAGGATCCATTTGGTTAAAAATCTTGACAGTGCTAGTGCCTATATTAAAAACTAAATTATCCACTCGCATAATCATTAGCAACAAACCAAGGTTATGAAAGAAGTAATGGCTGCTCTACACAAGCCTTGGATGATTCTGAAGTCTTCTGAATACTAGTTCTCTAGAGAAGAGGTGATCTTCTAGGGTAACCTAATATTGAAGGATTTATATGCATTACTACATGCAAAATGGAGGCAATTTAATTGCGGCCAACCCCAATTTCAAAAAATATTTCAAAAGTTTTTTGAGAACTGCAACTTTTATCAAGAAATCTTCACCTTTCCACTCTCAGTTGGAGGCACCTCTCCACCCAGTGACCAGTAAGAAATCCCCTTAAAATAAACAAACACATGCCAACGAAGCTGGAGGTCCATCAAAGAGGGCTTCATATTGGCCCTTTTTCTCTGACATGCAGACACATCTAGGCCCTTTATGTGACCAGCAATGCATCATTAATAGCTGTGGGAGCGGTGCTCCTACGAAGGCATGTTAAAACAAACTCTTAGATGTAAGATTAAAATTGAACATGATAACGTAACTTAACAAGGTGTGTTCTATATGAAGCCAAAGCCTGAAAAAGAGAAGCATCCCAAAATTGCCACAAAAGGTTTCTATTTGACTTAAATAAAGCATTATATAGTATCTAGTACTGACAGTGGCTGTACGTCTCACTGGTTGATGTCTTCTCTTAGTTGCGCTAGTGTTATAAATTCGCCAGAATCGTTAATATATGCCATAAGGGATTTTGCACAGGGTTTGGCCCATTGAGCAATTGAAACAACAATATGACAATTGTTGGCCTTTGAAACAACAAAATAAACCAATTTAATAGTATGGAGCACTTGCTCCCACTATACTGTTTATTCAATATATAAACACAGCGGCTTCCTACTGTTTTGCTCTTCTTAACTTATTAATGACCCCCCTTCTTAATCATCTCATCTCGCTTATATTGTAGTGACTTTGGATGATACCACTTCCATGGCTTAGTAATTCAATTCGCCATATCTCATTGGTTTCAGCAATTCTTCATTCGTTAATTTCACAATTGCCTAATTTGAAGAGATTTCCTAACAACCCAATATCTCCTTAACCTGAGGTGCTCAAATAATCATTACTCATATTGAACTCAGCAGTACATACCCATTCCGCCATAACAAATTAGAGCTTATCATCCAGTCATATTAAAATTGCAACATTAAACCCCTCCTTTGACTGTATGATAAGGCTCCTATTGCTTATACATCTGGAGGAACTTTGCATGCACTCAGTTAATGATCTGACTGCTAGCGGGGTCCTTGAAAGTATAGGCGTCCACACCTATCTTCTCAATAACTTCAAATGGCTCAATCCATATACTGGCCAACTTGTGTTTCCAGCCAAGCCCATGTTGGTCATGGAAGAGAACCATATCGCCTTCCTTGAACTGCGCCAACCCACTACGATGTACCTGATCAATAGCCTGATTCCTAATCTTCTTGGCTAAGTGGAAGGAATATGCTTCAGTTTGCAATTTGATCAGAATGTTTGCAAGGTTAGTCAAATAGCGGTTGGGTTCCACTCCGCTGGTTTCTTCTACACATGAATAAAGTAATGCCGGAAGAGCCAGGTCAGCCATATAGTAGTTGGAAGGGACTCTTCCCCATGGCAGAATGGTAACTGATATTATAGGCAAACACAGCAGTGGAAAGGAGGGAGGTCCAATAGGAAGGTCAATCTGTTACTTATTTTTGTAGGATGTTCACCAGACTCCCATTCACCCGTTTGACCATTCCAGTAGATTTGGGGTGGTATGGGGTCATTAGAACCCCGCGAATACCCATAAGCTCGTTCAGTTTGGGGAGGATGTGCAGGGTGAAGTTCATTCCGAATCAGTGAGAATAAACTTAGACCATCTGTGTCACTGAATAATGCACTCCATCACGAATTTGGCCACTGTAACTGCCCCCAAATCTCGTATCGCCCTTGCTTTAACCTACTAGGTAAAGTGGTCAATAGCCACAAGAATGTACTTACACAGTTTAGCTCCTGTTGGCAAGGGACCAACAACATCAAGGGAAACCATGTATCAAGCAAAATGTGGTTTCACTACCTGGTATGAAGTCTTATGGTGGAATGGCTTCTCCACTTGGCACTGATGGCAACAGGAAATGGTTTTGAGCACATCAAAGCTCATGATTTCCCAATATTACTGAGGGCGCAGCATATCCATAGTCTTATCTACCCCACCATGTCTGAATGCCTTGTGCATGCTCATAATGATTCCTGGTCATGCTGAGGGTCTCAAAAAATTCACTGTAGAATCGCTGATCCGCTTGCACAGTTCCCCATTCCATTGGATAGTATTTGTTCACATCTCATTTAACACTTTGATCACTCGGGGCAGTTCATCATCATATTTTCCGCTGAGCATCTTATTGTACATCACATCACTGAGGTCTGCCATCACTGCAACAGTCAGCAATCGAGATAAACAGTCAGCATTCTGATGCTTTAGCCCTGGCCAATGAAGGATCTTGAAGTCATAAGCCTGCAGCTTAAGATCCCATCGAGCTAAACTACCTTTGGGTTCTTTGAGGTTCTGCAACCAGCGTAATGACGCGTGGTCTGTTATGACTTTAAACTTTACCCCATGCAGATAGACTCTGAATTGCTTATACTCGTAGTCACTGATAAGCACTCCCGCCTGGTCACAGTATAATTATGCTCATGGCAGTTCAGACTTTGACTACAGTATGCTACAGGATGTTCCTCTCCCTCATCATCTTTCTGAGAAATTACTGCCCCAACAGCGGAAAGGGACGCATCCATCTGAATGATTAAATCTTGATCAAAGTTCAATAGTGTAACACCGGTGTGCTGATCAAAGCTGTACAATGTGTATCAAAAGCAGATTGACGACGTTCCGTCCATTTGAACACAGTGTCCTTTTTTAACAACTTGAATAGTGGCCCCCCAATATAGCTAAAATTATGGATAAAGCGCTGGAAGTAACTGACCATCCCCAAAAATACTTGTATGTTGTGTTTATTATTAGGTGTAGTCATTTTGCTGATGGCCTCCAACTTAGCCAGCTGTGGTTTCAGCCCTTTAAAGTCTACCACGAACCCCAGGTATTCTAGCTGATCTTTGAAGAAGTTACATTTTTGAGGTTTAATTTTAATATCACCTCATCCAGCTGGCGGAATACTGCTTTAAAGTGATCAGGATGCTCTGAAAAGGTTTGAGAGAAAACATTAATATCGTCGAGGTTACAAGGACACATGACAGTTTCAGGTCACCAAGAATAGTATTTATGGCTTGCTGAAATGTAGCTGGGGCGTTGCACAGCCCTTGAGCCATCCACATCGGTTATAAAAGGCCTTTGGAGGTGATTACAGCGCATTTTTTTGTTCCTCCACAGTTAACTTGATTTGCCAGTAACCCAATATAAAGCTTATCACAGAAAAACAATGGGCCCCCCTAACTGATCCAAAGCATCATCAATCCTTGGTAAAGGGTACAAGTCCTTTTTTGTAATACTGTTGAGCTTCCGGTATTCTATTACTACACGGTTGGTGCTGTCCTTCTTTTTTACAATCAGAATGGGTGAAGCCCATGGGCTTCTGGATGGTTAAAGCATCCCTTGCTCTAACAACTTATCAATTTTGTTAGTGACAACATCTTCCACTGCCCTTGATCAGTGGATCAGCCAGGACCTTATAGAGGTATGATCTCCTGTGTCTACTCGATGGACCGCCCCCAAGTACACCCAAAGTCGTGATTGTCAACAGCTAAAATTCCCTTGTACTTCAGAAATAAAGCTATCGCTTGTTCTTTTTGCTCTTCTGACAGTCCTATTAAATTACTCCACGGTTCTCCTAGTACGCTAGTTGGTGCCTCGTTTGGTAGACAAAATTCATCCAACATCCTGAAATCATGATTCTGAAGGACCTCATCTATTGAAACAGATGTAAGTACACTACAATTTGGTGTCTGTAGATTTGCATTAGTTCAATCTGGAGGTTTGCTAACAAAACCTTAATCTCCCCATGTCCCAGAAGTATAATGCCTGGGGACATGTGGGGCTCAAACCGTGATTGCTGATAAGGCCCAATTACCTCCTCATAAAGCCCAACAGGAACTTCCACCTCTAACTCAGTGTTTATGGTTATTTGGTGTCCAGAGGGAATGGATATAGGCCCCGCCGCTCTAAGCGGTAGCCCTTGATATTCATAAATTTGATAGGAAGGGTCCAGGTCTTGCGCTTAAGTCAATGATAGCAAACTGAAACCACCCCATCACCATATTCAAGCTTAACATGACTCATGTGTACCAAATCCTTTGGCGTTCCCTGGAAGTGAAGTCATTTAGGATCCACTTCCCCAGAATTTCAAATGTCTCCGCTGTCATATCAACAATAGCCCCAAAGTTGTACATAAAAGCAGTTCCAATTAAAAGTTCATAGCTATTGTTTGGTAGCACTATGGCTGGGGCTACAATGACAATTAACCCAAATTGCAAAGGTAGTGTGCTCTACGCTCCTTCAGATACTGTGCTTTCTGCGTCTGCAGTCCCATTCACCCTATGATGCTCCACCTCAGACTTCAATGCCAGCTTTGCCACCAACTTTGTAGACACTATGTTAATTGGGGCACCCATATCAATTATTGCATGAACTCAGGTTTTTGCTACAACAGTCTCACAGTAAGTACACTCAGAATAAGATGCATTCTGATTGTTTAAAACATGGACGTCTAACTGATCTCTTTTTCCAATGAAAGCTCATAATACCCTCCCCAACTTTAGGGTATTCTTTAACAATAGCATTCACAGGGAGAGTCATGTTTACCCCTTCTAAGAGAAGTGCGTCAGAAAATGGATCTGGTTCATCAGTAGAAAGTTGATTAAACATCTGACAGGCATAAGGCTGTGGTTTCTCCTGAGGGCATGCTTCCGCCATGTTCATAAATTGCGTTCATGTCAACAAATTCACCCATTAACCGGCTGCTGATATAGAAAGGCATCGTCATAGTGGGGACCTTCCACCGGATGTACTGGAATTTAGTCAGGTGGGACGTTTTGAGATAGAATAGCAGAAGTAGAGAGTCCCATATCTACTCCGCTCTGACTTTTCCGTTATTATACTGTTCCTGTGGTAGGGAATGACCCTGATTATGCAGACAACTTCTGGCCAAGTGCCCAGAGCAACCGCATGAGAAACAATTAATCCTGTAAGATCTGCGTCCATAATTATTGTGAAATGGACCACCCCAAAAGTTAGGCTGGGGTCAAGCGGTGTAAACAGACCATTCCGGATAGTTGAACTGCTGGCAGCAACTTAATGCGAAATGAGGCGTGCAGTGATAATAAGGCTGAGGGTTACTAAATGGACGCCAAACTGGAAGAGATAACTTTTCTGAATAAGAAGGTCCAGCAGCGGAGGGGATAGGGTTCCGCTCTATTTTGGGTGGAGGGAAGGTAGTGGATAACCGATGTAAGGTCTGAACGAGTTTAAGCAGAGGTATACCAACTTCTAAATATGGAGCCATGGTATTGAAAAGCTCACGGTATGGTTTCACAGCAGAGGTCAACGCTATGCATACATCACATTTGGTTAAAGTTCCTGCCTAATTAACACATGGGCTTCCACCAAAAAGCAATCAGCAGGTGTGGTGAGGGTCTTATTATGCTGAAACCCAATGGTTAAAAACTCGGCCTTCCACTGCGCCATTTTCATGGTTCCTCCAAATAACCACAACACAGTATCTTTCACTTTTTGGAAGGTAGCATTAGTAGTGGGAGATAGCAATTAACTTGGTCAGCGCTTTTGACATCCAAGGTGGATATTAATAATTTGGCTTTACACCGATCTGATGCTCATTCTATTGAAAACTCAAATCGCTTAAAAAACCATGGATGTTCCCATTATGATCAAACGGAGGCAGCTTATTGATACAAACCTCCAGCAGAAACTCCTTCTTCCACTGGAGCACAGCGTCCAAGGCAAGCTTGAGTTCTGCATATTTAATGGTTGAAGCGTCTCAGGAAGACTCCTTGCCAGAGTAAGCTTGATATGACATGGCCAGCAACTGAGGGATGTTATTGATATTGTGATTTATCAATGGGCCCCCTGTAGTGAGCACCAATGTTATAAATTTGCTGGAATGGTTAATATATACCATAAGGGATTTTGCACAGGGTTTGGCCCACTGAGCAATTGGAACAACGATATGATGATCATTGCCCTTCAAAACAACAAAATAAACTAATTTAATAATATGGAGCACTTGCTCCCACTATAATCTTTATCTAATATATAAACACAGCGGCTTCTCGCTCTTTTGCTCTTCTTAACTCATTAACAATCCCCCTTCTTAATCATCTTGTCTCGCCTATATCGTAGTGACTTTGGATGCTACTGCTTTCATGGCTTAGTAATTCAATTCGCCATATCTCATTGGTTCCGGCGATTCTTCATTTGTTAATTTCACAATCACCTAATTTGAGGCAATTTCCCAACAACCCAATATCGCCTTATCTCGAGGCGCTTGAATAGTCATTACTTATATTAAACAAAGTGGATTCTATCATTCTGCCATAATGAATTAGGGCTTATCATCCAGTCATATCAGAATTGTGACAGATAGTTTCAACAGCAACTAATAAGGTCAAAACATACATCCAAAAGATAATAAATCCTTCATTATAGCTTATAAAAAACTGAGCTCCTTTCTTTAGACCAGCTAATTGGTAACTGAAAACACTTAGGAATATTGTGTGTTTTTATAAATGTTCTGTAAAGATAGGGAAACTAAGACCAGGAATGAGACACTATAATGACCTATAGTAAAAATTAAAACATATAGCAAGGATTATACAGCAACGTAAATTCAAGGTTAATGCCACAGCAGTGGGGGAAAGTTAAGATAAAGTAGATTATGATTTTTAATAGAGTGCCATTGGGGACAATGAATCTCTTGATTATTTTTTTAGTACCTGTAAACAGTGTCAGTGCTAAATAAGCCTATTTTTCTACCAGAAATTGAGTTATAGAAGGTCTGCATTGACATAAAGACGAATTCAGTGAAAAGTAAAACCAAAATATTAGTTAAATATATATTAATTATATTATAAATAGCTTTTTCAAAAGGGTTGGTCAGACCAAGTCTTAACATTACCCCCACTTGACCAAATATTAGGTAACAAAAACTTATGGTTAATAGGTTATTAGGTAGTTGTGTCCTTAAAGCCAGTGCAATGAGGATATTGCATGAGTACCTACACGCTTTGATAAAAACAATAACATTTTGTTGTGTACTTTAGGGTATAAATATTACTAGCCGTTTTCTCTATAATTTATAGGAGTTTTTTCCAAATAAGGTACCATGTTTCTGTAGGATCTATGATTGTCAAAATATAGCACTGAATCTCCCATGTTTAAGCGGAGCAGTGTAATTTAATTCTTCCTATTTCATACCCAGTTGTTTACTTTTTTACCCAAATAAGGAGGCGTAACGTGATTGAGGTGGTTTCTAGAATTTATAAGCTGATTAAGCTCTCACAAGGTAGCTCTGAATTAGCAGGCTCACCATCATTGCTTTTTTTAAATTAGCTACCAGAAGTACATAAAATGAGGCAATGAGCTGATATCACTTCATGTGAATATTCTGTGCAAAAAAGTTTGCTTTTGACACCTTGACTTTTCATGGATAGATATATAGAGTTGTGCAATATCAGAATACTTTTTGAATTAGCTTATGTGGGCCAGATTTACCTATAAACCCATTGATAGTATTATAACAATATTGGTTCTCAATAGGGCTTTGCGCTAGGTCTAAAAATAAGGCTATATCCAGCGCACATTAGTATTCCATCCAATTTTACAATTTAGGTTGAAAACTTCATAGTTCTCCAGCATTTCTTTTTAAAGCTAAATGTAATATTCTATTATATATAAGGTTGACAAATAAGAGAGGTCAAGGCTTGCTCTGAATTTTCTTCTTATTGTAATTAGTTGAGGGTCTTTTTCCAAAATATCCAAGGTAGTCTACTCAAAGTTGTCTTTGAGCCCAAATGCCCTCATGAAAGAGTACTAATAAGTATTTTATAGGTGCATGGGGCAAAACAGTGGTGGGGGTAGACACCACTATAGTACTAAGCCACAGCAGGAATAAGCCATAAACTCCAAGTGAGGTAAGGCTATGTGCCCCGCAGTTCCATATCCATTATGATGTTTAGTATCCAGTGAAATACCGAGTTTCTTTATAAGATTAATAAAATTATGTTGTTGGGCGCACTGCTGTCTAAAACTCTCAAACTTTAAAATTCTTGCTGATATGATTGTAGGTACATTTGCATATTTTTTAGAGAATTTAAGCTTATGAACGTCAAAAGTGTCATCTTACCTAAGGTAGGTAAGCAGGGTATTATTCATCTGCGACCACTGAAGCATAGCCAACACATTATTCATAATTTGATTTATGTAAAATGATTCCAAAGCATCCTGACTTTCAGAAACTTTGTAACAGGTGAAATTTATTAAAGTTTTGGGGTTTAAATGGGATTATTGAAATTATTAGTGGAAATGAATATCCCTTTTTAATGTTGCCAAGTCTCTTCCCAATTTTTTCTATCCTCTGGAGAGGTCACACAATGAAAATTATGTTCCTTATCAGGGTAGCTAGGCAAAGTTGGCCACTTTGATAAGCAGATTAAGGAAATTATAGGCATACTTAGCTTTATGGTGCACTGGTGGATGTTATTCACCATTTGGTTTATGGTGTTCACATTATTTATAAAATGTAACATGGTCCAATTTATTTTTATAAGGATACAGATAATTAATGGAGCGATCTTGTCCCATACATAATCATAACCGTGGCTACATATAACACCTGAACCTCACAGTAAAAGAGGTCAGCAAAATGATAAGTTTTTTTAAGTTTAAATATGGTAAAGAAGGCGGTTTCTGTAAAATCATAAGTATATCCCCTTCAGACTCGTTGATAAGAAAAGTTTTTAGCATCTCTGAAGGCCATTCTTGACTTGAAAATCTTAGAAATTACCAATACTTTGCTCTCACGGTCCAGAAATTTGTTTATAAGGCTAGTTTGACCTGGTCATCTGCATTCCTTATAGTATTTTTATAATCCGCATGAAGGTGTAGATGTTTCCCTTATTTACATTTTTGGCAGGTTGATAAAGTTTTTCCTGGATGTATCTGCTTATATTAATACATGCTTTTATTCTGGGTGTGTCGAAATTCAAAGGTGGGTTAAAAAATTCAGGGGCATATCTGGCCTAAAAACTCTGAAGAGGGACGTTCAGTATTTACATGAGGGAAATAAAAGTTTAATAACATGCCAAAGGCTTCCATAACAATCAAATTGAGTGCAATGGGGCAACTGCAGGTCTTGCAGGGGCAACCCTCAGGGGTAGGAGAGGCAGGATGGATGATGACTCCTCCAGGTTTTGCAGTTGCTAGCCTTTTGATAGAAGATTTTTATATGGATTTAAACTCAGGCTGCGAATATTAGTCTAGTTTATGTGAATAAGAAATCTGCAATTTGAGCCCTCAATTTCCCAATTTAAGAGACAAATTGGATCAGTTTGCAAATTTAAAAATACTTCTATCTAGATATTTTCCCAAGCTGATTTTTTATTGGGTCAAGGTTAATTTGAAGGTGTTAGCTTGGCTCTAATTGTCACTAGAAGTCTGTGGTGGAGGTGAGGGTTTGAGTTAGACTCCCTATGAAGGCTGGGGTGGAGCCACTTGAGGGTAGTTCTCTGGATGGGCTGGATAAGCGGGCCTAAGCTAAAGGGCGGACAGTACTTCTTTGCTCAAGCATGATGCATTGGAAACAGAGTATTTGAAGAGCTTCCAGTTGGATCACACCAGGTCAGAGGCAGATTGGCAGGGATTGATTAGATTGTGCTGTGTGTGATGCTAGCAACGTATCAAAAATAATCGTCAGAGGCATAGTCTCTCATGAGCTCAAATGTGGCGCAACAAGTCACAAGAGATGAATTGGAGTGCCAACTCATGAATCATTGGTAATACTATGTAGATGGCAGCATGCTTCATCAGATTGATTTGGATATTTTGAGATATGGTGAAGTAGGTGGACTCCACATACAAGATAAATAGGAGAGCAACAGTTTTATTTAATGAAAGTTCAGAATTAAGAATAAACTTACAACATACCATGGAAGGAGCAGTTGTCTTCATAAAAAGAGAACCAGGGAGGGGCCCAGAGTATTTTACTGGGCTTGAGGCCCATGGGACATATTATGTTAGATGAGCCAAGGGGAATACTCCAGTTGATTACTTTCAAAAAATGAAACTTTTCTATTAATTTCAATTTCTGGTTTGACGGATCAGTGAAGAGCTCATATTGTGTGAGGCCAGTTTAGCATTGGTTCATTTCAATTGGTAGAAAATTATCTAAAATTTTTTGTATTAATTGTCAGCAGATCTATGAAAAGCTCATATTAGTAAAGCCAGTTTTTCACAGATTTATTTTACCTGGGAAACTGGTTGAAACAACCTTGGGAGTGGGTTGATTGAATAAAATGTCAATTAGTAATCTAAATGGCTAGTTAAGGCACAATAAAACTCGTTAGATTTATTTGGTTTTGTTTAGTGGTTGGAGGGATTTGGGAAATTTCTGACATAAAGTTAGTAATTGGGTTATATGGTGGGATGGACCCATGGAGTCGTAGGTGACACTCTAAGATAAACCACATCCTTGAAACCCCTTCTATCCTTTCTAAACATGAAGAAGAGAAAAAAGGACAGAGAGGGAGGCTTCATAAGGGGCAAGGCAGTAACCTATCGCTCATTCACCACATGAGCCAAGTCACTCATCTGAGATAGGGGACAACTGAAAGCTCATGGACCCTATTGCATCTGAAGGGGTACTGACTATGATCTAGGCTGGGGACTGAGGCTTCAGGATTCACTGGAGGT
Source organism: Massospora cicadina (assembly GCA_022478985.1). Classification (NCBI taxonomy): domain Eukaryota; kingdom Fungi; phylum Entomophthoromycota; class Entomophthoromycetes; order Entomophthorales; family Entomophthoraceae; genus Massospora; species Massospora cicadina. The sequence goes on from JAKSZP010009708.1 coordinate 50,858, forward strand.
AACTTGATTATTTTTATCAAGCACTTGTTCCTGATTAGGCTGCGTAAACCTGATGAGCAATTTATTTGTCAACGCAAGGGTAAGTATTAAAAGGAGGGTAGGGGTGCTGAGGTAATGCATCTAGAAGTCTCAGGAGCGACGCCTGTAGAAGTTGTGTAAGTAGCCATATCCTGGGTTACCTGTGTATTACTTTGATTAGAAGTACCTTAAGTGGGATGGAACATATAAACAGTGGGCAAGATGGGAGCAAAAGCAACCTCAATGCTTTTTTCAGTTTGGTTAGATTAATATCCAAAACAATAAAACATATTCTCATGGGATGATCCAATTCATGATTATGTTTATATATATAAAATGGCACATTTAAGTTTCTGGCGTACAGGTTTAGCAAGTAGTATATTGTGACGCTCAGTCTCAAATCTTTTCTCATACTGCTCAAGTTTCTAAATAGAATTCAAACAGAGAGAGATATTTTTATCTCCTGTCCTTTATATTGGACTAAGATATGCAATGAGTCAATATTCCAGTAGAGGTGAGAGATGGAGGGTATTAACTCTACATTTTATGATCTAAGCCATCAAGGCGTCAACAATTACCCTTTTTAATTTTTGCAGTCTCTATAGCTTGCCAATGTGGTTGTACATGCCAGAAGGAGTTCATAATTCAGAATATGATAAATACTGCAAAAGGGCCCCTATAGTGAGCTCCAGATGTTACAATTGGCTCCTAGGAAACGCAATTATAGGGACAGATTAATTCTCATATAACAAAATGGTCAATAAGAATACATTAACCTAAAAGAAAGGTAAAAAACCAAAAAAGTCACAGATACAACTTATTTTATCTTGTTAAAAGCACACTATTGTTCTACTATTGTCAGTGGCTTCAAGTCCTTTCTTGCTGATGTATTCTTTACTGTGCTGGATTCAGAAGCAACTATAATGTCAAATGAGATACTTCCATAATACCAATCCAAAATATGAACTACTAAAACCCCTTGGTTCCTATTGATGGCTGCTACTCGGTAACTAAAAGGCAATATTATTGGGCGTTTGCATAAATGTTCTGGAAATACATGTAAGCTGATGCCAGGAATGAGACACTAGAAATGGAGAAAAATAATCAAAACCATTGCCGATGATTTTATGCCAATGTAAGGCAAGGTTAAGCAGAATAAACTTATTTATATCAAAGAATTTTAGCGGAATTGTGCCAAGGGAGTACTGATAGTAATGTTAAGCCATTTGACTTCCATGACTGTGGGCTAAATTAGACCCAATTAAGTTGACAATTAGGGTTTGGCAGTAATGGGGTGGTGAGGAATCAACTTTGACTTATTAAGGACCCATAAATCACAATAGTGACTAAAATAGTTTACTACAGTTAATAAAAGATGCCAGATCTGCATTGGTGAAAGGAAAAGCAATTTAAATGTTTATCTAGAAATATAGTTATTTATTAAAAAGTAAATGAAATTTTTGTATGGTTGGTTAGCTCAAATATCAAAAGAGCATGATGGTATGAAAAAACACATTAACTACTTTTCCTTAAGTTTACATTACCCAAAATAGCCTGGGAAATCTATGACAAGAAACTGACACCAGTACCAGGACACTAACTCACTGCAATACTGTAATGATTGATGATCGTACATGAATTTCATAAGGTTGGGAATTATGAAATTTGTGTGCATCAATAGTTGCAATTCCGTTATTCTGAGTAGGAGTTTCCTATTCAGGTCGATAATGGAATAAAAATTAAATAGATTAATTATTTGATTGGTTGTTCATGATGAGGTTCCCTTTAATTCACTGTCAAGTTACCTGGATGCCATCAGTTCTGGAGGCTTGTGCGCCCCTCATTACCTACAATTCATTTAGCCTTTTTTAGGAAAAATATATCAAAGCGAGGTCAGCCCATTGGACCAGACTTTGGAATTCTATTCTGACTTTAAGTCTACTCCCAATAAAGGCCACTATTTGCTGGATTTGTTTATTTAATTTTATTTATTTAAGCAAGGATTGGGGGTGCAGATGGCGGTATGATAAGGAGGAGAGGAAGGGGGTGGACGCGCCAGGATCCTCTTGAGAGTGGCCTTGCCCTGGTGAGAGGGGAAAGAGCCAGAGTGGCCTGAGGTGACAGAGGCTGGTTGACTGCACCTCAGCCAGGTAACCCCAAGGCGACAGAGGCCGTAGGGATGCACCTCAGCCCAGATGCCCAGCAAGGCCATCCATTTGGACAGGACCATATGGAGTTGGTATGGCCACATATGGGGGTGGTGGTTTAGGGCTGGTGGCGGGCTGGGCCTTGGGAGCCCCATCTGTTATAATATTCCAAAGTCAAATTTACTTTGGCGGGCTGTGGTACCATCCAGCCCACAAGATGGCCGCAGTCAATGTCCCAAGCATCACCGTTGGTCATTGGTCTCTTTTGTTGGTTTGTAGGGCCTTCCAACAAAGAGGATGAGTAGCTTGGGTGGTGGGCCAGACTTCTGGCAGTTGATGGCCTCTTGTGCCCGCCAGGAGATCTCCAGAGAGCCCATTAATTTGATTTGGGGACTCTGGATTTCCAGTCAATTTCCCCAAGCTGGTCCAAAAAGGTCCCCTGTCAAAAAAGTCGTTGGTTGCTGCATGCCTGCCTCACCAGTTCATGTCTGAGTCTTCCAGGATTTCCATTATACAAGGGGGTAATGTAACAATTGACAATTGTACATGAATCTCATAAGGTTGGGAATTATGAGATTTGTGTACGTCAATAGTTGAAATTCCGTTATTCTGAGTAGGAGTTTCCTATTCAGGTCAATAATGGGACAAAAATTAAATAGATTAATTATTTGATTGGTTATTCATGCTGAGGTTCCCTCCAATCAGCCATTGAGTTACCTGGATGCCATCAATCCTGGAGGCTTGTGCGCCCCTTATTACCTACAATTCATTTAGCCTTTTTAAGAAAAGTATATCAAAGCAAGTTCAGCCCATTGGACCTCACTTTGGAATTCTATTCTTTTTGAGTCCATTCCCAATAAAGGCCGCTATTTGCTGGATTTGTTTATTTAATTTTATTTATTTAAGCAAGGATTGGGGGTGCAGATGGCGGTATGATAAGGAGGAGAGGAAGGGGGTGGACGCGCCAGGATCCTCTTGAAAGTGGCCTTGCCCTGGTGAGAGGGGAAGGAGCCAGAGTGGCCCAAGGTGACTGAGGCTGGTTGACCGCACCTCAGCTGGGTAACCCCAAGGCGACAGAAGCCGTAGGGATGCACCTCAGCCTGGGGCCCATGGTGACAGAGGCCAGTGTACCGCACCTCAGCCTGGATGCCCGGCAAGGCCATCCATCTGGACAGGACCATATGGAGTTGGTACAGCCACATATGGGGGTGGTGGTTTAGGGCTGGTGGTGGGCTAGGTCTTGGGAGCCCCGTCCTTTACAAATACCTTCTTCAAGTGGCACAGTATAAGGTCACAGTGAGGACTGACCACCAAGCAATGATGTACCAATGAGAACCACAGAAACTAGCCTTATGCCAGGCGTAAACCTCTGAGAGCTAGCCACTTAATTACCCGCTCAATGTTGCCAAATGTATACTTTCAGCTGTGTTTCTTGTTTTTCTCTCAAGACAACTGCACGGGTTTCTGATGTTTGAGTTGCAATAAATTATTGATATAGTTGAATGGGTTGGAAATAGTATGAAGATTATCGCTTAGTTTAATCTTCACAACTAATCTTGAGTTTTGCTTCCAATCTTATACTGGTTCTAACGGTTGCCTTCTAATCCTTAAAGGTTTTTATAAGGAAAAAGACTCCTCCCTCTGACTCTTCATTATTATAGAACTTAATAATGGAACTTAACCTATTATCAGGTTCAGAAGTTCTCTTTTTCCTGGTGGAACTTATCCTATTAGTAGGTTTAGAGGTTCTTTCTTTCTTTCTTGACTCAGGAGCTCACAAAATCTTGATAGCAGAATATAGAAAAAGAATATCTTACCCTTAAACTCTAATCCCAAGAGTAAAATAAACACTAATTGTATGAAAATATAGATTACAATAATTCTTTTAGGGTTTCAAGTCAGATTTATATAATAAAAAACAAATAATTCATATGAGAATCTGGCGTCCAAGTATTCCATTGTACCTTATTTGAAAACGTCTGCTGTTGCCAATGGAATAACCCTTCAAAGTCGCACCCAACAATGATCTCTCTCATCCAACTAGTCAGATTCCGCCATTGACTATAAATGTGAAATCTTCTTTGTTGAATCAAAAAACGTGTCCCAATGCCTTCGCTTAACCCCAGAATTTTACCCTTATTAGGCTAACAACCTGCTTAGGTAATGAGATCTTTTACCTATAAACAGAAGGTTACTTTAAATAAATGTTGTAACTCAAAAGTTGCTATCAGAGACAGCATCAACCGCTCAGTAACTAATAATTTCTCTTAGTTGATCAGCAACAAGCTTTGATCAAAATCCTACATGTTGTTATATCAACATTAGATAGGTCAATAATTGAATTACTTATTTATTGTCATAGATCATCCTGATGAAACATTTGTACCCTGGTGGAAATAAAGCCCAGAGGATTAGTAATAAATGTTAGGGGATACTTCACTGACAATAGAGGTCATATACATCAATATCTCCCACATCCACTAGAGGGTCTCGTCTCCTAGTGGCCAAACAGATGGTAATATAATTTATTTAAGATGGATGATGTGGGCAGAGTAAAAACCCAATACAAGGCACACAGATTATGACTCTAATTAATTTTTCCTCAATTATGAATTTGTAATAGGGTGATTGTACGAATTATCATACAATCTAAGTTGGAACACTTCTTTATGTCTAAGCATGCAGCCTCCTCAAGCTTACCACATTTCAATTCCTCATCGCAGATATTTGAAGATCGCTCCCTCAATTGGTATCATTTTAAAGATTACCTCAAGACGCGCCCCTGCCAGACCAGGCCTTAGATGCTCAATTGACCTCTCATGAGGGAATTGAGTTATATGAGAACTTTGAGAACAAGTCCCAGAAGCATACCCACAATTTATTAAAAAATAGAATCTTCTTTCAGTTTAAAGTTTGAGTTCCTATCCCCTCCACAACCTGATCACTAAGGAGCACCATGATATTCCAACAGTGGGAAGTCCTGGGTTTAAGAAGTATGAAGAACTTTTCAAGAGATCATAAAATTGGCAAGGCACAAAGAAACCTCCTACGAATTTTTAAAGTTTGTATTTTCCCACTCCAAAAAATAGGTTTGGATGAAAAGGTCTTCTACATCCTCTGAAACAAGCTGAGGGTCTCAGGACCTCTAATTCTTCCAATAACACTGAAGAGCTTCCTCCAACCAAGTTCTATGATGCAGACATGGCAGCCATTGATCGCTTCACCAAAATTTCCTCTTTAGTCCATGCACTATATTATTACTTCAGATAAAACTGTGGCTATATTTGTAGCACATTTTTCTCGATGTTTGGCTTCACCAGAGAGACAGTAAGCGACTATAAACCTGATTTACCGCCAGCTTCTGTAATGCTCTCTTTTTACTTCTTCAGATCATACCCTGTTGGTTGACCACTTATAACCCATTGCACAGAAAGACAAACTAAAAGATAGAAACTATTACTTGAAGAAACCTACAACGTTATGCCTCAACCAGCCACAGATCATGAGCATTAGACTTTTTCTTGGCCAGTTGCATTTTATAATAACTAATGCTTCCATTGATTTTTGTTTAATCTCAACCTGGAATATAACCCATTTTACAAATTGGTTCACGCTTTAAGTTTACAATTTCTAGTGAGATAGAACGCCTAAACTTTATTTTCTAAGCCCAGAACCTTGTATGGGACAACCTGTACAATTCAATATAAGATACAAAATTTTTTTAGATTGGAAGCACCACCCAGCACAAGAACTTAAGGAAGGATCCCTCATTATGATGAATACCTTCCTTTTATAAATGAAGGTCCCTACAGAAATAAGCATGAAAACGTTCTAGTTTTTATGAGGTTCTGAAGGATGTATGAAATAGTGCCTTCATACTCAAGCTTTCTCCCCACTGAAACATCATAAGCATTTCATCTGTACCAATTATCACCATTGTTGGAATTGAGGGTAGGTGGTATGCTCGCATGTGCTTTTGAGCTCTGGATCTCAACAATTTTATTTGCAGGAAAGGTTTCTCTTCAACTGTGGGAATATAATTATCAGGGGGTGTTTTTAGTATTTAAATTGAGATATAAAAGCCCTTAAAATTGATAAAGAGCTGAATTATTTATAATTTCTTATTAGTTGTGGCGAGGGGATAGAAAAGCAAACCCTCATAATATTTTTCAGCATAACATTTAAACATGTTGAGGCTCAAAGTGGGGGAGGTATGTATTTAGATTAGGCTATAAATAGCTGAATTAGGAAAAATGGGGTTCAGACTTATCAGAGCTTATAAACTTTGCCTCTCTTTAACAGGTTGGCCATTGGACGGTCATTTAACTGGTAGACTAAACCCGTGAAGTAAGGATTTAATTTATTTCATATTTATCACCTGGCAGGAAAATATTTGCACCTTTTGGAACCCCCTTTAAGCCTATAAAAGGGGGTGGTCTCCTCTTAGGTTTTTGTAGTAAACTAGAGGTGGGAAGAGGAGGAACCGTGGACTGACTCCCCTGATTTTGCTGCATGATTGGCGCAACCCAATGAGGGGGAATCGAGGTATTTGGCCAAGGAGTGTAAATAGAAGAGTTACCCTAATTTGAGGGGTTCCATCGAAAATTGGCCAGGGTATTTTAGCCTATATTATCCTTATCAACCTCTGAATCACTCTTATTACAAAATAGGACTTTTAAAGGTTCAACATTACCCCCTTCAAGAGTGGTAGGGGGTGAATAAGGGTGCAATAACCGTCCATGCACTTGGTTAATGGTAACTACAGGAGCAAGGGATTTAATGGAGTATTCATCCCGCTCTTATATCTGATAAAAATCCCTTCCCAAAATAGACCCAATCTTTTCCCTTCTAGGCATGATATGGTTGTGATAGAGCACCAAGTCTGACACTTGAAAAGAAGGGAGAGGTGTTACCAGAGCTCATTAGCACCTAGGCCCTCTTTAGTGACAGTTTTTACTAAATTATTCATAGCCTCAGACTGTAACTAGATGATGTGCTGCGCCAACTTCTTCATAGCTTGATATGGATTATCAGTCCTATCTGAGAAAACATCTTTGGCTAGTAAAACAGGCACCCCAGGCTCTCAGGCATAAAAACATGGGATGGAGACATCTTGAGATCTGGTGGTAGTTGATACGGTAGGCCATGTAACACTGGGAATATATAGATCCCTGTGAAGAGTGTCTGAATTAGCTATCTTTCTTAAGATAGAGACCAAGGTTCCATTGGATCTTTCAACAGTAACATTGCTGAAAGGTTTGTAATGGGCTGAGAAAAAGTGCTGGGCTCCCATAGCAGTGGCTAGAACCTTGACCACTCTGGAGGTGAAGTTTTTTATTAGCACAAGAAAAACTTGGGGAAACCATGGAGGGTAGGATACACTGGTGGAGGAAAGTGGCAGTGGCTTTAGCCGTCTGAGCTGGAAGGGGCTACAACCTAGACCCATTTGATAAAGTGATCAATCCCTACCAAATTATACTGATTTTCACCCGTTGTATGGGGTAGATGGCCAACCACATCTATGCTTATTAAGTAAGGGTTGTTGAGGAGTGGTAGGTTGATACTGGTATTTGGTCTTGAGTTGGGATTGTTTTTTACAGATTAAGCAGGCATCCAAGACTTCAATAGTAGATTCCATGATGCCCTCCCATTAGTACCATTCCTTGATCCACTCATACGTCTTCCTTACTCCACCATGCTCAAGGGTAAGTGGGCGTCCAATATCACCAGTACCCATTATGAAGGTCACAGATTGGGCAGCCAATTTTACTCCTACCCTCTTATATACCTTTCCGCTATCCACCCTAGTGTTGCAGGAGTGTTGCACTAGAATTTTCTGGATGGGGTTATCCTCATTGTCCCAGACCTTGGGGTTAAAGGAGATCATGTAATCGCTCTATTTCACTGTTGTCCTGATGAAGGAAAGGCATCTAAGTCAAACCACCCACATTCATATGATGTGTCCCAGATCGGTGAACAATGTTAATATCATAATGTTGAAGTTTGAGGACCCAAAGGACAACTGTCTGGTGGGATCACTCATGTTTTGAAGCCATTTAAAGGAGGCGTGGTCAGTAACCACAGTGAAGGAAGCGTTGTATAAGAAAGGGCGGTAATGTTTAACAGCGAGTAAGACAGCAAGGCACTCCTTTTCAGTGACACTGTAGTTACATTAAGCTTTTGACAACATCTTGCTTAAGTAGGAGACCGGATGATCTACGCCAAAACTGTCCAATTGGGCCAGCATGGCTTCAATGGCATAGTATGAGGCATCCGTGAACAATATAAAGTGTTTCCCTTAGTTGGGGTGGCGTAGTATAAGGAGTTGCTGAAGCAATCTCTTTAGCGTCTTAAACGCGGCCACTTGTTCTGTACCCCAGTAATATGGATGTTCTTAGCCAATAGTCAGATGAGAGGCTCACTGAGCCGAGCAAACTTGGGGATAAACTGATGGTAATACCCCAACATACCCAGAAATACCTGGCCTGCCCTAGAGGTTCTTAGGAGAGGCATTTTAGAGATAGCTTCAACCTTATCCTATAACAGCTGGATCCCCTTTACAGAAATAGCATGTGTACGAGGAAATCTAGCTTCTTTTGAAAGAAGGTGTTTTTGAAGGTTTCAATTTGATGTTAGAAGCCCACGGGCATAGAAAGTGTAAGTCCAGGGATCATCCCCTGTGTCAATCGGGCCCTCTTCCCATCTCTGAGTAAAAAGGCAACAAAGAGGGTGGCTGTACCCCTTGTCATCCAGGGCGATCTCACCCACATGGTAGATGAGCGCTGAGTAACAGTCCTCCCTCTTTGGATTCTATCCCAGTGCCCACACTCACCTCGCCTAAACTTGTACGCCTGATCAGGTAAATTTGCACTGAGATTACCAAAATGAAGTTGATTGGTCCAAAAATGAGTGGAAATGAGCCCAATGATCAGAATACACATAGTCAAAAAGGAACGAAGATTGATTCATCATCCAGAATCGCTGACAGTTTCAATTCAGCCAACACCACAATCATCAAAATTAACCCCCTCCCAAAATTGTCAGGGATGATCCCCGACGTGCAGGTAGCAGCATTGGATACCATTGACAGTAGTTTGAAGCTCCCTTCTGGAAAATCAGGTGTTGCAGCTAAAGCAACACTTTTGACTGAACAAACAGCCCAGTGACAAGGCAAAGGAGGGTTGGGCATCCCACTCCTGTTCCCAACCAATTGGGACCGCCCCTGCATGGGGTGGCCTTGGGGGATTCCTGTTGCTCATTGGGCCAGATGCTGTCACGCCAACTGCCAGAAACGCAGTTGAGTCTCAGTTCAGGCATTTGAGGTTGAACTGACAGCAACTCAGCGTGCCACTGAATCCTTCGATGTCAGTTCCCAGTGAGCTTATCTGCCCCCATTCCCAAATATTTGCCAGTTAGGTCAAACTTGAGGGACCCAATCCGGGCTTATTTCCTCATCAATAGACTACTATTTAATCAGTTGCATCACACTGAGAAAATTGTTGGTTTATTTTTATTCCTTTATTTTTCAAGAAAAACCCTTCCCAAAATTTAGTTTTATATGTTGATAAATAAACCACCCTTTCCGCTAACACTCACACACCCCTCAGGGTCAACAGCCATATTTGTATGGTATTTTATTATGTGCCTGTATGAGATTCTGGCTCACCGGCAGTTATTGGCGAAACTCCTTTCTAATTTCACATCCATCATACCAGCAGCAGTGCCTTTGGCATTCAGGTTTGCCATTTGGGTGCTCCAGCACTTAGACTGGCAGGCCAGTCTAATTCTAACTTGCTGTTTGCCGGACAGAAAGACTTCTTTTAAATGAGCAAGATGTTTGGTGAACGTTGCAGAAAAGATGGTAATGTCATCAAGATAGAAGATCACAAAGTTTAGCCTGAGGTCCCATAGATTGTGGTCCATTGCAAGTTGGAAGTTTGCCAGTGCATTGCACAGCTCTTGGGGTAGGCAAGTGGGCTGAAATAAGCCTCCACTGCAAATGAGAGCACATTTCTACTGATCTTGGGGTTTAAAAATTCATTTTCCAATATCCGCTAGCAAAATCCATGTCTGAGAAGAATTTTGAGCCAGAGAGTTGTGCAAAGGGCATCATCTATGAATGAGATAGGATAGCTGTCTTTTTAATGAGGTTATTCAATTTATGGTAGTCCATAACTACCAAATGACCTCCATCCTTCTTTTTGATCATCAAAGAGGATACGCCCAAGGGCTTTGGGATGGTACTAATAACCCAGCGTCTAATAACTACTTGAGTTCAACCCTCATTTGCTGCTCTTAAACCTTGGACTTACAGTAAGGTTTAGATCAAATAGATTTGGCATCACCAACATTAATGGTGTGGCTCCATATTTCATGTGCCCGTAGACCGTGTCAGTCATGGAGAAAATATCATTATAGGTATCCAATAGAGAATGAACTTTTTCAAGCTCATTCAGGGCTAAATTATCTGAAATGTGACATTAGGCAGTGTACACACCAACTGGTCAGTGGGTAATCCCATATCCAACATTAAACCAATAAAGTGGATCATGTCAAGCTCTTTGAAAAGGATTAGCAGACCTTTCCTTATCTCTTGATTTTTATTGACAATGATGGGTATATTAGTAAGGTCCCTAATAGGATATTAATGGGTCATTGGTAATCGGGGTCTAGTATACCCAGAAACACCTGGGGTTCTAAAGAGCTTACTTCATCGATGCTTGTTATGTGCAGCAGACAGCCTCGTGGGATCTGTAGCATAATGTTGGTAGCAACCACCCGTTGTCCACCAGCCATGATTACTGCATTCTCTGAAGCAAAAAAGGGAATGGCTTTTAAGCGTCCACTAAATCAGGAAACTTTTTTGTGTTGTGTCCATAGGTCTTGTAGAATAAAGGTAAGGCAGAGGAGGGGTACTCAACTAAGCAGGAGTATTCCTTTATATTCCGTTTTTCATTGTTAAAGATTAGAGGGGACTTCATAACCAAGTAGGGAAAGGTAACCATGTTTAATGTTGATTATACCGTCATACTCAATCATAAACTGTGTGCCATTAAGCATGATGTAAGGGTTATTGTCCAAGTCCACGACGGGAACTGACAAGATGAGCTTTCCAATCCAAATAGGCAAGGTTGAGTAGCCTCCAATAGAATCGGTGTTGTTAGGTCCCTCCATTCCAAACTTTTGCTTATACTCGGTATCAGGAGCCAGCCTGATCTTCTTGATCATCTTGGAAGAGAGAACCTTCATGGGAAATCCAGTGTCCAAGATAGTATTAACCCGGACTTTTTGAATAACAACCTCTACCTTAGGTATGGTTCTGCCGAAGTTAGGGGAGAGCTAATACTTCAATAAGATGGAGAGTAGAGGCAAGCTTTTTAGCTGTCTTGGGGTAGTTATGTATAATAAACTGTAGGGTGTGAACATGATAAATTGTTCGGATCAGCGAGGCAAATACCTGGTCAGCATAGATAGTGGTGTCAATAACATCAGAGCACCCCCAGCACTTGATTAAGGTAGGTTTCTTGTGGGATCAGGGCTTTATCTAATCTTCAGAGTTCAGTTTATATGGTATACCTACTTCAGCAGGGGCTCAGAGGGCATAATAACCAACGTCCTCATAACCTCCTTCAGACTCGTCATGAGAAGGGTTGTCCACACACATTGGGTGGACGTTAGAAGGGCAGTTATAGGTGTAAGCCATAAATTTGTTAGCTATGGGGCCATCCGCAGCTAAGATCACTAGAGGAGAAGGCATCTTAGCTTGAGCAGCCTTGTCTTTGATCCCATGGTTGGTGGGAGCAACTGTCACCAGAGGGAGAGTTTTAGGCTTTGAGCAGCATTTTGGGCCACTGGGACAGACCTCTCCGCAGAGGGCTTGGGATGGAGTAGAGGTCTAATAGGTGGCAAACGACGAACTTTGCTATCATTTAAAGTTAGAAAGTGCTGCCCCATTGATGTTAGCGCACTCTAACTTACTGGCTTAGAAACCTCAGTCTTCAAGGGCGGATCTAGATCAGGTTTATGCCACACTGCAGGTGCTGGTCTTGGGGTAGTAACTAACACTGGTGGGGCCATAGGGATCATCCAGGATTCTTTTTGTAACTATGATTGAGAAGTCCTCAATGGTAAAGACTTGTGGATTTGACACAATTCCTGAAGTAGCCTCATTGTTATAGATATCTGCAACCTTTAGCAGCGCCTTCTATATAACAAATAGTACGGATGTGTTTTTTAACAGAGACAAGATTACATTCTATGGAATGGTGAGATTATAATCCAGTTATAATGGCAGCAAGTGCATCATCAAGAGGTAACATTTTAGCAAGTACCAGGTGCTGAGATTCACCAAAGAATTGATTAACAAAAGTGGTGAACGAATCTTTCCTTTTCATTCTGAGGTACATAAAGGCCTTCTTTTTCCTCTTCAAACTTCGCGTTGAACCAAATTCAGCAGTCAGAGCATCCTTAACCTCTGCCATGTACTCAGAGTGTCCATATGATGGACCATCACCTCTTGGGCCATGCGACTCAGGAGAGGTAAAATGTGCTTGACTTTTTGTTTGTCAGTCGCGCCTTCCATGGCAAATTCATAAACATATATATATGAGGCCATGATACTCTCCTCAGGGGTGAATTTACCTTTTAAGGGGGGTTTCAAAGAGTAGCCTCATGAAATTGGAAGGGAGGCGCTGTTTGAGGTTTTTAAGATGGGACAGCGCGCTGGCTAGTTGCAGTTCAAGGGCAACTATCCTTATTTCATTGTAATGAGAGGGTGAAGAGGGGTACTCACTTGACCGCCCTCCATCTTTTATAGTATTGTGGTGTACAGCTACATCTGTAGTGAGCACCACTTGTTGGAATCCAGGGCAGCTGGTATGCTTGCAGGTGCTTTTGAGCCTGGATTTTAACAATTTTATTTGCAGGAAAGGTTACTCTTCAACTGTGGAAATATAATTATCAGGGGGTGTTTTTAGTATTTAAATTGAAATATAAAAACCCTTAAAATTGATAAAGAGTTGAATTATTTATAATATCTTATTAATTGTGGCGAGGAGATAGAAAAGCAAACCCTCATAATATTTTTTAGCATAACATTTAAACATTTTGAGGCTCAAAGTGGGGGAGGTATGTATTTAAATTAGGCTATAAATAGCTTAATTAGGGAAAATGGGGTTCAGACTTATCAGAGCTTTCAAAATTTGCCTCTCTTCAACAGGTTGGCCATTGGACGGTCATTAACTGGTCGACTAAACCCGTGAAGTAAGGATTTAATTTATTTCATATTTATCACCTGGCAGGAAAATATTTTCACCTTTTGGAACCCCCTCCAAGCCTATAAAAGGGGGTGGTCTCCTCTTAGGTTTTTGTAGTAAACTAGAGGTGGGAAGAGGAGGAACTGTGGAAAGACTTTCCTTATTTTGCAGCATGTTTGGTGCAACCCAATGAGGAGAGAATCGAGTTATTTGGCTGAGGAGTGTACATAGAAGGATTACCCCAATTTGAGGGAATTTCATCAAGAATTAGCCAGCAGTCTTTTGGCCAATACTATCCTTATTGACCTCCAAAACACTCTTATTACAGGATCAGACTTGTAATTGTCCATCAACCACTAAAAGTTCCATGGTCATGTCTCTTGAACCTTTTATGGAGGATGACTCTCAAGAGGCAGAGGTCGAAGTTATTTTCACTTTCTGTAAATCAATCCATTCCATATAGTATCTGGTAGGCTTTGAAGTGTTATCCCCCCTATAAGAACAGTTAGGTGAGCGTTAAGGTCTTTATCAATTGCAAAGAACTAAATGAAATTTCCGTTAAGACAATCATGATACTAGTAGTCCCAAAGAGCATACCTGCTACTCTATTTATTATAAAATTACAAGAAGCCAAAAACTATGCATTTTCTCTAATTCATAAATTATGGGTTTCAGCCTTTAATAAAAAGAAAGGGTAATGAAATGTTGATGGACAATACCTCCACCTGGCTAGAGCCCTCCATCTATTTAGTTCAAAAGGATGCAAAAGCCTAAACACCATTCCATAAACAAATAGGATGCCTCTCTCATGGCGTAGATGAGCGCTTGGTTTCAGCATTTCTCTTAATAATCATGTCCAATTACTCTCTCTTACAAATTCTAACATGTTACAAATTAATAAGATATACTAAGAGGTCACCCAGGAAAGAGCACACCTCTAAGCGCCTTCCTCTTTAGGAGTCATCAATTATGCCTATCCATAAAACGCGCCAAATGGAGCATATATGCAAAAGTAGCCTGAGTTTGAGTATATCACCCTTTCAAATCCTGATACACCTGTTTACCAAAGCAGACTTAAAACTAAATCCTTTCAACTCAAACACCTCAAAGGTACCCTATGGATCTTTAGATAATACTACTTAAATCTGGCATATCTGAGAATATTTAAATTCAACAGAATTTTTAATTTACTTGGCCTTATTACCTGCCAATATTATGGATCAAATGATGATAACTTTCAAAAATAACCATCCCCAGAAAATATTTTATGAGCTTGGTTGGATCCAATCAACTAGCGTATACCTTATATGACTAGGCCTGTCGTTGTGCCCTCCTGCATATTCATCCTCCAAGTTTAGAATTTGGTGTTAGAATTGGCGCTTAGGCTCAACCTACAACTGCACAGGATGGATATTTTTAAATAAAACATAGGGAACTGTATGAGGACAGCGACCCTACAATAGATGTTGATATAATTTTTACCAA
>JAKSZP010009709.1:0-65631 GCA_022478985.1 Massospora cicadina
GTTATCAGTCATCTGCTGGCCACTCCATTTGATACAAAGTTGGTTTAATTCAGCTTTTATGAAACCAACTTGAACTGCCACTTGCCGTTCCATCAATGTTATTTTCATAAGCTGAGCAATCACGGCTTTGAGCGCTTCTGCCCACTTGGCTAAATCCATCATAAAGTGCTTGGTATTGTTTCCCAACGTTATTATGTCCCGAATCCATTCCATTGATAGGCCATACCAATCCAAAAGTTTTTCTATCACCCAAGATAACTCAAGATTTAACTGTGGTACCAACATGTCCAATAGATGGCGGATGTTCCTATCACAATGGTCCATTTGCCCCAGCGCACCCTGTACCTCTGAAAAAGAGTAATTGAGGCAGTTGAGCAGGAGGCAAGTATCTTTTTGCTGTGCTCAAGCAAACTGCATTATATCTCTGATCTCTATATTGTGGCGAGCCAGCACACGCAGTAGCTGGTGAATAGACAGTTGCACATAAGTGACTAGATACTTCTCAATTCCGCTGGTACCAAGGCGGTGAGCCAACCCCATTGTAGTTGTGTCCAAATAGGACAAGTGCATGGTGTAGCGATTCTCTTGGTCTTGTTGGTTATAGAACAAACTCAAGGCATACTTTCCCACCTCATCTTCAAATAATTGATAATCATGTGCCAGCCACTCTATAGTATTCTGCAGCTTTTGAGGGGTCACAACTGTGGAGCGTCCTAGTTGGTTATCCATCATCTCAGGGCAGTTTTCTAGTTGCAGATTGATTATAACTTCATCATTACCCAATTCAGTTACAGTGAATATTATTGGTTCATTATTAGGTGCCTCCCATACTTCTTCCACATAACGAGTGTGTTATCCAATCAAATTGTGACATAATGAATGAGGGCTCATCATTGTATCTTATCATCGAAGAACTACAGTTAACCAGTGGCCCCCTGTAGTGAGAGCCACTGTTAATTCTCAACATAGAGTCTTGATTCTGCTGAGTCAGTTTGCATAGGGTACTAACCACTGAGCAACCAAATCAGACAATATGAAGATCACTGTTTCTAATAAAACTTTATAAACTATATACGGAGCTATTGCCCCTTATTTCGATCTTTGTTATTTTACTAATTTGCAGACCTATCTACAACAACCTAATCATGGAAAGAAGACCCCCCATCAATCCTTCATGTGACTCTTTATATCTCGGTTCCCCAAGACAGATGCATCCTCAGCTTAGTAGACTTTTATTCATTTTTCTTTTAACTAGAAACTCTCATTTATATCGAATCTCAGCGTAATTCCCCCCTTTTCAACTCTTGGTCAACATTTCAATCAATTATTATTTGTATACCTCTTTTCTTCAATCTTGAGACTTGTATTGATTACCCTCTGA
Source organism: Massospora cicadina (assembly GCA_022478985.1). Lineage (NCBI taxonomy): Eukaryota > Fungi > Entomophthoromycota > Entomophthoromycetes > Entomophthorales > Entomophthoraceae > Massospora > Massospora cicadina. The sequence goes on from JAKSZP010009709.1 coordinate 1,382, forward strand.
TCCGCTGATATGGTTAGCATATTAACAGACATATAACTTCCAGACATCAATAATGGATCTAAATTTCGTTTAAGTGATTTTTAATATAGTAGCAACTGAGTGCAAGAAGTGAATGCACTCATTACAGCCAATATAGCATCATCTACCATAATCCAGTTGTAATTAGCAAGAGTCTGTGCCTCATGGTAGAATATTTTAGCGAAATCTTAGATGGACTCTCCTCACTTGATTTGAATACTCATAAAGGCTTGCTTTTGGTTAGAAAAGGATTTGATCACTATCAAATACCTTAATAAGGGCGGTCTTCAGATGAGCTAATGTATTGCAAACCTTCAGGTAAGGAACCATGATTTCTTGAGAGAACTGGCTTAGGCAAGAGGCTATATGCCGTACTTTCTGTTGATCTGTTGCCCCATCCATTGCACGCTCATAGACAAAGAGAAACAAATGGATGATACCTTCTCCCGGCTCAAACTTATCCTTAAAGGTAGGTTGAAGGTAGTGTATTCATTTAAAAAAACATGTACACCTGATACCATGACTGGATCAGCTTCTGAGGGTTCAGATTCTGTGATATGAGCTTGAGTGGGAATTTGGTCAACTTGTTGCTTTAAATGATTAAGGTCCTCCTGTAAATTATGAACTCATTGAGTAAGATGATCATTCGCAGGTGTTGATTCAAGTTAGAAATCGCAGTGATCATCTCTTCCTGCTTGTTCTCAAGTATTCTGCCTCTAGCAGATTACGTTCAATGAAAGCGTTTAAACTTGCAAACTGGGTTTTTGCGTAGTTTGGTTTGCATTGCATAGATAAAGAGCATTATCCACGCCATCCAATAAGTTGGATAAAGAGTAATCTGGGACAGTTGGAATGCTTTAAATGATAAGAAACATCCTTGTGCTATGACTTGGATTTGGGCTACTAATGCCTGTACTCTCAATACTAGTAGAATTGGAGGTTCTGTTCATGCATTGGAAGCGAGGAGCTGGGGGATCAGGAGGTCCAAGGGGTCCTTACAACCCATCTCGACCTGCTAGCACCGGGGGGCCTTGTTGACCCACAGGACCAGGAGGACCACGTTCGCCAGGAGGTCCCAGGGTTACTAAAGGGGAACTAGTTGGTACCGGCGCTCCAAGAGAATTAACAGGGCCAGGTCCACATTCCCTGATAATATCCACAATTCAGAAAAGATGTTGAAGTTGCTTATTGAGCTCAACAAAGCACTCCTCATTCTGAGCCCGTAATTGTCCCACTTGTCTCATAATTTCATCCTCAAGGGTGGTGATATAATGGTGAATAGGGTTAGCAACATCCCTAACCTGCTTAGATACTTTTTAGCTAATGTACCCCACAACTCCTTTATCAATTCTCACCAACTGGTTATGCAGAATGTTGATTTTTCTTCTAATATTGAGAATGGTTTTCATTTATCCTGACAAAGTTAGAAGCATCTCATGAAACGAGGTTAACTGAGAATGAAATTGTTGCACCAGGGTCAACTGACGTTGGATCTTGATATGACGAAAACACAAAATCTAGAGTACATGGTGCTTAGCGGGATGCACATAATGCTTGAGGTACTGCTCAGTTTTAGCCAAACCAACTTCGGTAGGCTATAACACCTCTTGGTTTTATAAGTTCTTTATATTTTCAGCAACTTTAGATGCTTGGTCTCAATTAGGACAAGCGCCAGGCTGGATAGCCCCTAATATCAAACCTTTGACCCTTTCTTCTACATCTGCAGCTTGAATCTGATAATTATTTTGGTCAGGGCTCTCAATGACCAAGTCCATAGAAGCTTGAAATTGCAGATTATTTGTATTAGCGGAAGGCATCTCTTGCCTGTTGGATTGTATCCATCAGGTGATACTCATTGATTCCTCAAAAGAGGGGCTTTCTTTGCTAGATATATTCATTATTGAGAAAGTATGTTTTCACCAGGTAGCCTCAGAAGCAGACCTTGCAGGGAGTACCAGTATTGGAATTTCGTGAGAGATTATGATAAGCAGGCGCTACAAAGGCTACAAAATTATTAGTTGATGGCTCAAGCAAAGATAGATGAAATTGCAACGAAGTTATTAGTTCCATTGCTATAATTAATTCCAATCAGAAATACAGAATCCTATATGAAAAAGACCAAAATTAGGCTACGCGAGACAAAGATAGAAGTACTTTATTAGTTAGAAATGAGGGATATTTATAGGGGTAGATATAGTAGTTATTTGTGAGGATTTTTGGGATGCACCTGAGGTAAGATCTTTCCTATTGGATGACCAATACTGCTGTTTGTTAATACCATACTTGTGATGGCCAGATTTGATAAGATTCTTATTTGATGAGACTGACCTTCTTATATGATTTATTGCCTCATCAGATAGCTTAGCATCATCCTTCAGAGAAGGTTGATAACTCTGAAGGGTTGTTCATCAGTCTATCCTAGAATCAGAAATCTCCGACATGGATTTTGCAATCTCATTATACTGAGATATTGAATTTCAATCTAGAGTAATTTTTGTCATTGTAGTTGAATCCCAAACAGCTCCCCAGGAAGGGAATGCTAGGGGTAAAATTCTAAAGTGAACTTTGGAACTGGCAGGTGCTCCTTATAAAGGCTGCCCTTCAAGGGCCTCACCTGGGTCATTGTTTAGGCTTGTACAAGCCTAATCTACAACTTGAATGAGGTACAACCCAGCGCTAAAATGACTGAGCCAAAAGTATATCTAAAGTGATATGACTCAAATTTGAAAAATCCAAATCCGAGTCAAAATGTAACAATTAAGATGAACTTGATCATTACACCTATCTTGTGATCTATGCGTTAGGACCTGACCAGGAGATAATACAAATGCCAGGACAAAACTATCAGCTTAGTAATATATAGCGATACAAGGTCTTTTAATAGAAGATGGAAAGATTTGGTCATTGAGCATTAAATTAGTAGTCAACTTAGAAGATGATCAATGTCCCCTGTAGCAAGAGACCATAACTAAATCAATCTAATCAGCTAGTTTCTTAATAGTTACCTTGGCGTTATTGGATACAGATGCTTTCAGCGCTGGATGGACACTTCTGGGTATTCAGAAGTTCTATCCCATAGAGGGCTTAAAAGACAATATGATTATTATAATTTAACTACTCTACATTAATGTGAGGCAGTTAAACTGGTTCACAGGATTTTATTTACTTAATACAAATGCTTCCTATTTATAATAAGAAATATGATAGAAATATAAAACACTTTAGTTAAACTTGATAAGGTAAATCAAATAAACTAAGAGAAAAGCTTAGTAACATCAACCAGAAAGTGTTTTGTTAGATATTTTTTCTTCATATATATAGGGCGCTAGTGCTGATTTCCTGCTCATCTATCAGAAATCATTTTCAAAGATTTTAAAAAAACTCTACTTTATTTATGTAACCTGCAGCATTTGATATCCTATAAAAAACAACCAATATATAATCCAGAACTTGCACCAATTGAATCAGCAAGATTTTTAAACTAAAGGTATCAGCAACTAGTCTACTACCTTTAAAATTTGTTTTTTAAATTTGTCACGATTGATTCTCTAATTGAGTAGAAAAATTAAAGCCTGAAGTCCACTATTATAAGCTAAAAACTTCAAAACTAGATAAATAAACAGGCATCCATGACTAATTAAAATAAGGTGCTATTTACATATCTTAGAGAGACATATTTTATTTAACTGAGGCAAGCCGACCAGGGGATGGAAAATACTGAGCTCCAAGGAGAAAAATTTATACTAAGCTAGAATTTAATGAATAGAAAGACAAGCGTATAGCTCAAACCAAATCAAATAGTAAAAATAAAAAACTAAAATGAAACAACCAGGTCAGATGTGGTAAACTGCTATGCGTCCATGGTGGGGGGTGAGTCAATATCAGGATGCTCATCTTCCTCCTCTATGTTGGACAGTGTACAGAAGAGCGCTGAAAGCATGAGTGTGGGTGCATCCTCAAAATGGGGGTTAAGGTAGCAGAGTGGTTTAGGAAGCTCGAATTTAGCTATGAGGAGGGTTGTGATGTATTCAGATAGGGCTTTTTCAGCTTTGAGGTAAACTTTATATAGTGTGGTAAAGGTGGCAATGTTGTTACTGGTAATGCAGGTCTTGGGGACAAGTTTTGTGACCATTGCAACTTTTTGTACTGCCTTGTGGGCAACTTGGTAGAATCAGAGAAATTCTTTTTAGTGAATTTGTTGCATGGGGGAAGGAAAGGGGAAGGGTACCCCCTTGGCCAATACTGCAACTAATTTTGCTATGGCCTTTTGGAGGGGGCAACTATCAGGGGAGGCAACAGCCTCTTTGGTGAGTTACTGGTCACTTCAGAATTCATCAGCATCAGAGTGTAGAGCATAGCGGCGAGTTGGGAATTGTGCTGCATCTCTCTGCGTTTAGGTACATTTTGAGGCCTGGGGCCTCAACTGAGTCAGGGATGGGATTTCTCAAATCTTCACATCCTCCAAATAATCCTAGGGATTTTGGTTGAAGACGATTGGTTGATTAGCATATAGGTGGGCTGATTGGGTGGCTGGGTTGGGTTTTGTTTTAATTTACTGGGGTCCATGCTGGCACCTGATTAGTTGGAGTAGAAGTGGTAGTTTGACATGTCAGTTCCTTATTGGTTGAATCCGTGGCTGTTGCATCAACCACCTTGGGAGGAGGGGGAAGGAGGATTGTAACCCATTTGAAAAAAAGTTTATGTCAGCTATGGGAGAATCATGGGGGAGGTGAGCATGTGGGCTCCAGCTCAGGCTATGGTGAAGCAGCACCGCTTTGAGTGGTCCAGGTCAAAACAAATAGGAAGATCCTGCGCCCCTTATCTACTTTGTCCTAGAAAGGGTGGTCAGGGGCAGAGAGGACAGCAATGCAAGGAGGAATTGAAATGGCAATTTTGTTTGATATTGGACATATGGTTGCAAAGGCGTGATGGCCTACAAGTTAGTTGGCTCCATTGGGAACCACAAATTGTAAAATGAGGTCAGCGTCATATACTGGCAACCCAGCTATTATTTTGTTTAAAGTTTCAGGGTGGAGGTGGGTATGTAGGCCTGCAAATTGAACCACAAGAGTGATGGCACCAGGCAACCGGGTGTGAGTGGTTGGGATGGGGGTTTCCTGGAACACCAGGGTAATGTTGGCAGAGATTGCAGCATTGGCTTCACAAGTGAAGCTGAGGTCAAAGTACCCTTTGTAGGGGATGAAGTAAAGAAAGCCTGCAGGCTGCATATGCTCCTGGGAAAATTCTATTATTATTTTGTCATTGTAGGGGAAAAAGTCTCCATATTTGACCCAGAGGCCAAATCATGTCTTGCTTCAGGGGAGCACAATGGTGCTATGAGGCACCATTTGGGAACGTTCAAGGTGGAGGGCGATATCCTTGGGGGGAATGTATTGACCAAGGAATTGGGGGGCTGGCCAATCTGCTTTGAAAGCGTTTCCCCGCTGGGTGGAAGATGGTAAGGGGGTTTCACCACTGCCCCATTTTGGAGCAGCGGGCGGTAGGGCTGAGGACATTGGTGTTTTTGCTGTGTGTCAGTTTTTGGAGTTGTTTAGTTCTTCTGTAATTTTAAATTCACTTAAATGTATTATCAAGTAGAAAGATAAAAAAATTAATGTAGAAGAAGAAACATAATATGATTAAAATTCCAACGCTCCAGCTATTTTTCTTTCTCGTTGCAAACAATTTTGCAACCTATTCAATTCAAGACTAAATCTAGTTTGATAATCTCATAGAGGGGATTAGTCTGCGCCCATGTCTGGAGCAGTTGGGCAAGCAAGGCAAGAGGAGCAGGCGGAAGGCCCGCGGCCTCTAACATTTGAAAACGCCCCAGAGAATCCAGCGGAATAAAAAAATCTAAAAAAACTGGCGGTCACAATTTCCCCGGAGATACTTGCATGGCAAGCACGATGCAACCAGTACATCAACACGCCACATTCCCAGCCACTTTCGTTGGTGGAATTTGGAGTCCTTGTGTATCTGAACATCCAAAAAACGGCCCTATGGGAAAAATTTTGTGAAGATGTACACAAAATTTTCCCGACCGCGGTGTACGATGCACCTCACTCCATGTCGCGCGGTTGGCTGGACCTAGGTTTTGAAAGCAAAATAGCAGCAGACGAGGCTGCAGCGGTGCGCGTAGTGGTCAACCTCCCCAAAGGGCAACAGGTCATCAAAACTAATCGCACCAGATGGACAAAATCAAACCAAATTTTCCTCACGTTTGACTTTTTGCCTACTACAGTAAAACGTGACATTTTGGAGCAACACCTGAAAGATGGTCTCACCATATATGGTGAAATACAATCTTTCGAAATGCAACATTTCATGCTGATGCCACACCTGTGCACCGGCAAAGCCATCGCAGTTCTGACCCCAACTGAGGAGATCGCGAAGGACCTAACCCGGATCCTGCACTCCACCTTTATTGACATTGCAGGGCACACCACCCACCCATTCCTGGTAACCGTGGACAGCGCACCCCCCATTTGCACCCACTGTGATGCATTCAGCCATAAGGCACACGCGTGCCCCATTAAAGAGGGCGTTACATTCCAAGAGCACCCCTTGGCAGCCATGGCCAGCGGAGAGGCGCACTATGAACCAACCGCAAGCACCAAAGAGGCTTTCCCGTGGGGAGCACAAGGCTGCTACCTATTGGTAAAGCCCATCTCCCCGCAGGAGTGGAAGAAGGCCAAGCAGGCCCATAGGACCGCGGCCAAGGAAGCGGCCAAGGTCACCACCACCATCCCACACTCACAACGCCAGGAGGACATGGAGAACCTTTGCGGCGGAAGCAACTCAGGAATCCATCACCCAATCAGATTGGGAGGCCCAAGCCAAACGGGCCACTCAATCTGAGGATCTGATGGGAGATTTGATCTCACCCAATCACTGCACCCAAGCCCCAGTTGAAACTGACTTGGGACCTATCCCAACCAAAAAAAATTTTTTTGCCCCACTCGACGGTGCATTGAACTTATCCGCACTGCAAAAAATTCGTCCGATGTTGGGAAAACAAAAAGTGAAGGCCAAAGCCAATGCGACTCTTTCCACAAAAATTAACAAAAACTCCGATAGCGTTGCTGCTAATACCCGCGCTGCTGTGAAAGCCCGTGGGGACCTGGAAGAGGCTGGTAGGCCAGGGGGCCCACCCCCTCACACCTAAGGTGCGATGGGGGAAACCTTCACTCTAGGGATGCTGAATATCGCCGGACTCAAGGCCTCCCCATCCTGGGCTAGGAAACTGAGTTTTTTGCAAATTAATTTACCTGTGGATATCCTGGCCATCCAGGAAACCCACTGTCCACAAGGTTCTGAGGATGCTTGGAAAACAATGCTCCTACCATCCCTATCCTTTTGGTCGAAGCACTGTGGGGTGCTAATTCAGAAAAACAATTTTTTCAAATTTACATCTTCAGAAACATTCCTAAATGACCAAGTGCTCGTTGTCACTTTCTCATAGGACAATGTTGAACACACAATCGTCAACATTTATGCCCCAAATGGTGCACAAGAGCATTGAAAATTTTTCTTGTCAGTCAAATCCCTCCCGCTACCCCCCAATTCTTTCCTAATTGGTGACATGAACTGTTGGCTAACCTCACCAACGGACTGGTGGCTGCCCTCACCCCACGCCCCACAGGGTCATGTAGAACTACGCGTTCTAAAAGCCACCCTTGGGTTAATGGATTCGCTGCTGTGACATGCCCCACTGCTCGAAAACATAATGCATCCCCACATCCACAACGGCCAATTAAGGTCCATGACCCGCATTGACCTTATTCTAGCGCTGGCGAAATTCCAACCCCACATCTCCCACTTCAAAACAACGAAAATGGAATTCTCTGACCACTGACTGGTCTTGATAACATACCACTTACCCGTCACAGTTGCAAAGGCCCCACATTGGTGCAAAATCCGCCCCCCAGAGCTTGCGTCGCCAGGATTTTCCACATGGGTGGAAGAGGCAACTTTGGCAAAATCATTTGTTGCACCATTTTGCGCGGACCCCATTTCCACATGGGCAACTTTCAAAGAAGACACCATCCGCCACTATTGCCATCTCTCATCCAGACGCTCATGAGCCACATTGGCGGTTATATCGCATGCGCTGGCGGAATTGGCCCACTTGGAGTCCAACATTCCAGCCTCAGGATATAGCCCTGCATGGGGCCAGAAGTGGGCGGAGGCAGCAGCCCACCTCAACGCACTTGAAAGGCAACACAAACATCGGGTTTGTGTCCAATACAGGGCCACACGCATCACTAAAGGTGACAAGTGCACCGCATACTTCTTCAAAAAATTTTTTGCACCATGCCAGAGTGTGGCCTGCACACAGGTGCGAAGATTGGATAATTCTATTGTGGACACACCGGCTGAAGTGGCAATCAAAACGCAAAGATATTACTCCAAGTTATACTGAGCTGAACCAATTCAGCCAGCCAAAATGGCGGAATTTCTCGACAGAGCTTATATCCGCACCATTTTCCGATACCCAGAAATAATGAATTTAATTACTCCAAACAAATTATGGACTACCATTCGCGGTGCGCCAAACTGAAAATGCCCAGGCCCAGATGGCATTCCATATGAGTTCTACAAAATATATCTTAAATATATATCCCCATTGCTGCTAGCCTCACTCAACCAAAGCCTGTTGGAAACGCGCCTCCTACCAGGAGGACATGAGGCCTTTACAGTCACACTCTTCAAGAAAGGGGATAGGCTAGATTTAGCCAACTGACGCCCCATTTCTCTAACAAACACAGACACCAAAATTTTAACAAAAATCATGGCTAACCGTTTAGGGACTGCAGCATCTGCCACCATCTCTCCAGAACAATTCAGTTTCATCCCCAGAAGGTCAATTTGGGATAACGTGCACTCTGTGGCTAATGTGTGTCAGTCCACAGCCTCTGGGGCACTTGTATTCTTGGACCAACAAAAGGCCTATGATAGAGTAAACTGGGAATACCTTAGGGCCTGCCTCCAACAATTCCGCCTACCTCCCCGCTTCATCAACTGGGTGATGCTGCTCACGGAATCTGCAACAATGGCTGTGCGCGGCCCAGGTTTCCTAATGGAAGTAGTCCATCCTCAAAGGGGCCTGCGACAAGGGGACCCCTGAGCCCACTCTTATACAACTTCAGCCTTGACCCACTACTGCGAAATGTGAATGCCCAACTCACTGGGGTCCATGTGCCAGGCCAAACCCCAGTCAAGATGATGGCATTTGCAGATGATTGCGTGGTGGGGGTGTCTAATAACAAAGATGCACGCGCGCTTGAAGCCCTCATCCAGGAATATTCCCGGGTAAGCAACGCGGCACTGAACGCCTCCAAAACTGAAATCATCCTCCTTGGTCGGTTTCAGAACTGCTGGGCCCCAGCAAGTAGTTCTCAACCCAGCCCATCTGCTCGCCCAAGTCCACGCCTTACTAACTCAAAACACACCACTCCACTGGTGCTCCCCTTTGTGCCGCGACCTACCATAGGATCGGTACGCCATCTGGGCGTGTGGTTGGAGGCAGGAGGATACACGTCAGCAGTAATGGAGTGCCATATACTGGACAACGTGACGAAGCGAATCGCCTCTCTCAGAGCCCACCCTACTACCCTCACTGGCAGGGTTGTTCTTGCCAACTCTATGCTCCTATCCAAAGTCTGGTTTGGAGCCCACGCCATCCCCTTCTCCCCAAGCTTCTTCAAATCCCTGTATGCTTTGCTACAAGGTTGGCTTTGGTCAGGCCGCCCTCCATCAGTACGGCTAGAGGTCATGTTTGGCCCTCATCATCATGGTGGCATGGGCCTACTTGACTTCAAAGCCCATGCCGCCAAGATCCTAGGCACCTGGATTGCGGCCATCACTGCTCCTACACTCCCATCCCAACACTGGTCCCGCGCGGCCCGCTCCAACTTCTCCTGAGCCTTGGGCCTCAACAATCCATCAAACCCCCACTCCCTGATGAAATACCTCGCATCACACACATCAGCCACAGGTCCTCAAGGGACCAAAACCCACTACAAACGAATCCTACTCTCCATGCGAAGCGCAGAGTGGAGAATTCGTATTAGTGGACATACAACCCGAAGAGGCCGCCCCTCTCCTCAGTTCACACAAGAGGTACAGGGGCTACCCATCCATGATGGCGTGATCCCCATTCGACCCCAAGTCCTATCCAGGGTGGACTACCTGGACATAATGGACATCCCTTATTCCACTGAGACCCAAAAGACCATCTGGAAATACGCACACCATCCTCTGTTGCAGCCTCAAGTCCGCTCCCATGTGTGGCGCTGCCTGAGGCGGGTGTACCGTACAGCTGAGCGCTCTAATGCTTTACACTCATCCTGTGTCGTGTGTGACCAGTATGGAACGCTGTTTCACCGCCTGGAGAAGTGCCCCACCTCTAAAGTAATATGGCGCTAAGTCCAACGTCTGCTAGGCCAGGATCAAACACATCCCTTCAGTCTGTCAAGAGATATGTTTGCTTCATCAATGGCCTCCCCCTCCCACCCTCCCTTCGTGCTCTGGTGGTTGCAATCGCCATGTGGACTATCCACACGATTGTCTTGGATGCCATCGCCGGATCCATCCCCACCCTCCCTGAAGCTGTCCACAGATTCCGGTCTCATTTAGTGGATCACTTTCAAGCGTGGATGTTTGGATATCTCCCACCACGTCGCCGGCAGCTGGTCTCCTCCTGGTTCCCAGTCTGGTTCATCAAATCAGACCCTTTCCTCCACATATGTTCAATTGTGGCTACAACCCCTTTACACATTCCCTCCCCTTCCCATAAGTGGCGTTCCCGCTGGCAACAAGAGATAGCATCGCTTCTCTGGGGTGCCTCACCTGGTACTAAGTTTTGTCTCGTCTGAGTCATATTTGGAAGTGTCCGTCCCATGGTCGGCCTTCCCCACAATAAATTTAAATTTAAATTTAAAAAATTCCAACGCTCCCCTGACTTCACCAGAGTATCTTCTTTCAACATGTCGGTTCATTCAAACTCCTCTGTGCCAACAAACCAGGTTTGTGGCACCCTTTGTTGGGTCAAAATACATATATGAAATAGTGTAGAGTCATTTGTATAACCGCATCCTCCTCCATGAGGCGTTAGAAAGTTTAGGTGGCACTTAATGTCTAAAACAAATTGTAAAGCGCTAATAAAAATTGATGAGTCTAATCACTAAATAGAATAAAAGCAATTTTTAAGCCATCCTAAATATGAAACACATAAACTATTAACAATCAAACAAATAATTAGGATATAGAGAATATGGTTTGGGTGCGCCATATACTTTTTTTCTTATTTATTTTTCATTTATATATCTTCTTTTCTTTTTTCTTTCTGTCTATTATATACATGCTCTTAATAACTTAGTATGTAATCTATTTACTATTCTCCCATCAGCAATATCTTTGATTGTATAGAAATATAATGAAACTTATTTTTGACCTAAAAAGGTCTAACCAAAGCTTGTCCAGCTTATGTTACCACCCAAAGTCATTAGTACCATAATAAAAGGCATATCACCATTTTCAAAGGACAATGAGCTGCCATCGTTATTCTCTATATTCTTTATTCTTTTTCCTATTGATGGGGGTTGGCATAGGGTAAAGATTGTAACCTTATTAATACTTCCATTAGACTTTTTAAATATTGCAACGGCGTAATCTCCAAGATTGGTTTGAGTGCAGAATAAACTATTTTTAATAGACAATCTTGCCAATCATTATAATAGTTTAAAGGTGATTAACATATGGAAGGATAACAACTTAAATCATAAAAAAATTTGCTGACAGTAACTTAGTTACTCAAACAGAAGGTTTTTCAGCTCTCATCTTCCTCAAGGTAGTGTCTAAAGTACCATTTACATTTTCGCCCGTTACAATAGTTTCTGGATGATCAGGAATTTCATCAATCATCGTATAACCTCATATTGTTTAACCATGGTAAGGCATGCATGGTGAAGCTGCTTCTAAATCTTTTATAATAACTTGAGGCAACCATAAATTTATCAACTGCTCCATTATGATTTTACAGTGCTGCTGGAATTTACTTTGGCTAAAGCCCACGTCTCTACCTATTGAATCAGATGCTCAATAGCTACAATAATAATATATCTTAGTGCACATAGTTAGGGGTCTTATCACGTCAATGGAGATAGATTGCCAAGCAAACCCAGGCTTCACTAATTGGAAAGCGATTGATTTTTTATAGGGCTTGTGTGCCTGACACATTTCACAATAAGCAATAGTCTCCACGAAGTCAAGAGTAAGGGATCCTCAATAGTGTTCTTGACAAAATCTTCCTCAATGTCTTCTAAATCACTTTATGTACTATTAGTTTATGAGCTTCTTTTATGATTGCAGTTTAATCAGAAGTATTTGGAGAAAGTAGATATTTTACATAACAGTTTTATCCAATTGACCCTTGACAATTTTTTGTTGTTAAATCATCTCAAACAATGCATTCTCAATTTTTAGTGGTTATTCTAGCATACTTCCAGAAAACATTTAAATATAGAATATTGGATCACTTTGGAGAATCATCACTATTGGCAACTGTGATAGACCATATGCATTTTATTGTACAATCACTTCTCAGTGTACAATCTTAAAAACCATAGGTTTGAAATCTTAAGGCTTGGAAGGCCAATCTTCCTCTAGGATATTTTAAATTATACAGCCATTATAGTGAACAATGGTTTGTCACCACCTTGATATTTACTTGTTTAGGTATACTCTGTACTTATTAAAGGCATATAATACCACAAGGCATTCCCACTTTGTCATAATGTAGTTTTGCTCCTGCTTACTCATAGTTCAACTCACACATATGATACTGGGTGTTCATCATTGTGAGATTTTGAGGATTAGATCTCTTACTAATGTATTCCTGTTTCAATAGTTGGGAATAGTTAGAACCAATAAATAATAAATTATGCTATGTGTCTTATGGTATTTATTAACTTTTTGGAAGCTCACAAAGCTAAACAACAATAAATGACTCAACTGGTCTTCTTTGGGTATATTTTTCATCTATAATAAGGAACTCTACAGACACAGGTAGTTATGACAAGCTCCACTGAATGCTTGTCTACACTTCTTAAAATGAATACTAATTTGATATAAAACAATATAAAATGAAAGAGTAATTAGATGGAAAGACATTGATTTATTTTAGGGCCAGGCGCTGGCAGTTTAGACCACTAGGAAATCCCCTGGACATACTCATTATTAGATGAGTTTGCTAAAGCCATGCCAATATGTTATGGATTATGGCAGTGGTTATTAAAATATCCTTTAAGTTAATTCAGCCCTTGAATTACTAATTTACAATTATCTCATCCCAATTAGATGCACTACTACTCTCATAATTGGGAAAATTATCAGGCTTGTTATTAGCACCTCAGTGGTGTATATTCGCCTCTCAATCAGCCTGATTATGTTTCATCTTACAGCTGATGAAATACAATAAATGGGGAGAAAAAAACATATAGAGCTCAAATAATGATGCGCTCCTAGTCAGGATGTCAGCAGGCCTCTCAATAGTACTAGGTACTCCTTATTTAGGCATCCATGTAAAAGTACTTTTGTGCCAATTACAATGATCAACATACATAAAAATAGAACTAATAAATTATTTTTCCATTAGATTAAAAAATGCAATCAAGTTTGAGCCATAAATTCACTTGGTTCAAAAAAGTGGATCCCATAATCAGCCATAAGGATATTATATCCTAGCTATTATTAGCTACCATAATCTGGTCATTTATACGCAATCAAGGCAGTTTTGAGGTGATTCTGATTTGTCAGATTATGAGGATAAATTAAGAAGGACCAAAGAGTATATCAATGGGAGTAATCTATTATCATTGATGGTTTTCTCAAAGGGTTCATTTTCGAGTCAATCATCAAAATCTAACATTTCCCCCATTCTGACTGGAATGTAAACTCTGAGCTTTCCTAAATTCATCGTCCATGTCTGAAAGCAGCTCTTCAGCCTACAATAATTTCGTCACTTCTTTTGAACCTGAACAACGGCGTCAGTTCAATCAATTAGATAGAATTATATGTATGCATATGTTTTTAGGTTCCCTCCAAGCAGCAGAGTTGGGTCAACTCATTTTTGCGCCAACTGCTATGAAGTCTACTTGGCCCATGACCATTATCAAGGAGAGGTTATTATGGTTGTTGATCCTATTCAAGCATTGGTGGGGTACAAACTCTATTCATTTGATTCAACAATTATTCTGGTTGACACTTTTAGCCATATTTTTACCCTAGGAAGCCAACCTTTTCACTCCAAGAAATATATTGGGATGTCAATCTTCTGGCAGAGTTTGTCTTTGCACTCAGCCATTTCCCAATGGCAAAATATACAATATGGTGTCAAGATCATCAAACTATTCGCGTTGTGGCCAACCTCTTGATGAAACAAGGGACAAAATATAGCAAATATTCAACTCCATTTGTCTTTTTCTTGCCAAGGATCCAACCATTTGACCTCAAGATTTTGTCCAGGTTGACAGCTTTGTGGAGGAGGTCCTTAGTTACTGGTCTGCGCTACTTGAGAATAGGCCCAATTTTGCATCATCCTTGGGTCTAAATACCCACGATGTTTAGGATGTTTGTTTCCGCTCAGCTGTTAATGCAGCTTTCAAGGCTCTTCATCAAGATAGCGTGGACGGCTACCTTCCAAAAATGGCCTTACTCGGCCATCTTATGTGCATCATTCCTGATTAGATGCCTTCAGGATGGCTAATACATGTTCCAACCCTTATTGAGTGGTGTAAAACCCAGGTATATTGTGTTTAACTAGTGACTCCAGACTTGTACCAGTACCAGACTGATTTTCTAATTGATTGTCTTCTTCTAGGCGCTTGTTTCCCACCCTATTGTTGGCTTAATCAGATCATGGTAAGCGGTTTCTGTACCTCCCCTCCCAATTGTTTGCTGGGAGTTGTCTACCACAAGCACGTGGCGCATCTGGCTTTATGTCGCTATGGCCCTTTTCCTTCTCACCCAGCAACTATAATGGGCCAAATAGGTGCATAAAGATGAAGAATTAGGTCCCATGTTGCCTTCTTTCTTGAAGCAGGTGAATAGAAACCTTACTGATTAATTATTTTTTCAATAAAGTTCAATTTATTATATATATGATGTTTTTTCTTATTATAATATATTTTATTTTACTATCATTTTTATTGTTTATTTATTTTTCCTTATTTTATTTTTTATTTTTCACTTTATTTTTCACTTTATTTTTTTCCTATAATTGCATATACATATTTTTTATTTTCTTTTTTTCAAATTGGCCCTCTTCCTAAATCTTCTTAGAAATTTTTCATAGACTTAGTTATATATATGACCTGTTTTAATCTCTTTGATGGTATAAACAAACCTCAACATTTTTCAATAACCACAAATTGGCCAAACTAAATACAATTTAACTTCTGCAACTAACCCAATCCATGTGTATTGCAGAATAGTATCTTACTTTGACTTTGAAATTGGTCAAATCATATCAATCTTAAGAGTCAATTTTTTGTCAGGCTTAAAAATAGCAAAACTGTTTTTAAAGCGTGAGCTTTCAGCTTAATAAGGGTTCTGCAAGCTTTTCAACGTATTGAGGATAACTGATTTCATCAGGATCTTCTAGGACCTAATAAAGCGCGATGGTAGAGTCAGATGTCTTCCATTTAAGACCTGGAAAGATGACTTCTTTGTGGCAGACTGATACAATGTTTTGAAAGCAAGCATGGCCGATCTTAAAAATCTGCTCCATTCTGATGGTTTGCTTGAGATTATTTTTTAGACAATATTTACAAGTGTCCCATTTACGCGCTCAACTATTCCATTTGTCTCTGGATGGTAGGGAGCAGAGAGTACACCTCTTACTCCCATCAGCTGGTTAAGCTTCATGATATTGTTAGAAGTTAAATTGCTTCCATTATTGGTCAGAATAACCTGTGGGCAACCATATTTGTGGATAACATTCTCAAGGATAAACTTGGCCGTCATCACTGCACCTACTTCCTGAATAGCCTTGGCTTCAACCCACTTTGTCAAGTGGTCAATAGCCATGATGATGTACTTGTCCTTAAGATTTGCTAGTGGGAAGTGGGAAGACAACATATATTGATACAGTATGCCAGGAAAACTTGGGTTAAACAAGCTGGTAAGATGTGGTCTTTTAAAATGGTTTTTCTTGGAATTTGATGCAACACTCCAGTGCTTCTTGGATATTGAAGTGCATCGACTCCCAGTAGTAGTGTCATTTAAGATGTTCCTTTCTTTTTCTTAAATCCACCATGGCCTATGGGCTTATGTGCCACCATTATTAGGTCCGTTTAGGCCGAGGGTCATGGAAAAATAACCTTTTTTCTTAGATCATATTGTATAATATTCTATTTTTAATTGAAGTGTTTTTCTTTAAATCTGTAAGCAATTTTGTACTGATTTAGGCTCATCCTGGAATTCTCCACTGACCATCTTTTGTGATATCTCATTAGCGGCCAAACTGACAGTGGCAATCATAGGTAAACGGTATAGACAGTCAACATTTTGGTGCTTCACTACAGCACAATGTTTAATTGTGTAGTTATAGGCTCAAAGCTTTAGTGCCCATCGCACTAATTGCCCCTCTGGTTCCTTATAGTTGTTCAACCATCTTAGGGATGAATTATCAGTAATAGCTGTAAAGTGAGTGCCATGTAAATAAAAACCAAAATTGCTTGTAGGCATATATGACTGCCAAGCATTCCCGTTCTGTCACCATGTAGTTCAATACGTGGATGTTTAAGGTTTGACTAGCAAAGGCAATTGGATGTTCCTCGCCATCTTCCCCTATTTGAGACAATATAGCTCTGAATGCTGTAAGCGATGCATCAGTTTAGACAATAAACTCATGCTTGAAGTCTGGATATTGAAGTACTGGGGCTGTTATTAGGGTCAATCAGAGCTGATTAGATGCTTCTTGACAGGCCTGATTTTATTTAATTATGATCTTGTCCTTAAGCAGATAAAACAACGGCTCTCCAATTCATGCTGAATCAGCAATGAATTGGTGATAAAGACCAACCATGCCCAGGAAACCTGTATATTGCACTTGGATTTGGGCCATTTCATTTGTGATATCGCATCTGGTTTGGATTACTGAGGTCAGTGTCTTTTTATATTAATAACAAACCCAAGGTATTCAATTTGGTCTTTGAAAAATTAGTATTATTGGGGTTTGATCTTAAAATTAGCAGACGCTAGTCTCTTAAAAACTGCCTCTAAATGTTTATAGGTGGCCGATGAAGGTGCAGCTAAAGACATTTATATTGTCAAAATAAACTAACACACAAGACAATTTTAAGTCCACTAGGATTGTGTACATTGCCCTTTAAAGCGTAGCTGTGGCATTGCAAAGACCTTGTGGCATCCTTGTCAGCTAAAATAGGCCCTATTGAGTTATGATGGTGCACTTTTTGCACTCCTCTTTGGGCATATCGATTTTCCAATACCCACTTATTAGATCCATAGTGGAGAAGAACTTTGCACTTCCAAGTCAATCTAAGGCGTTGTCAATCTGTGGAAGGGGATAAGAATCCTTCTTTGTGATGTTGTTTAATTTTCAATAATCAATGACAACCCAATTGCTCCCATCTTCTTTTTCACTATTGATATTGTGGTGGCCCAAGGACTCTTTGATGGGACCAGCATTTAACAATCTAAGAGTTCTTTTGTTTCTTTGTAAACCAAATTCATCTGCTGATTTCAAACGTTTAATTGATTGTAATTGATGTTGTCATGGTCATTTTTGTCAATAGTGTGTATCACATCTTTAGCACAACCTAAGTCAAAATCATCTTTTGCAAATATTCCTCAGTATTTCTGAAGTAATCTTTGGACTTGAACCGTTTTTGGGTTGGTCAAGTTCCCTAATTTGGCCATAGGAATAACGTTATTGATACTTATGGTTTATTCATTGGGAAGTCCTATTTCGTTAAGGTCCCAAATTTTTGAAATGTCTGAATTATGGTGGTTGTAAATAGAGGCAGGTAGGCAATAACTTGTGCCTTCATATATCAATTGGCCAATTCTAGAGGTTTTAACATATGTTTATATTTCCTCAGGCCCTGGAATGACTATTTCTGGTGCGATATTCAGCTTAAACTGGGATCTACAAAATGGCTAATATATTTCCCCATAAAGTCCCTCTGGAATTTAAATTGTCAGCGGGTAGGGATGGCTACTTGAGTTCCAGGCAGCATGGCAATTTGCTGATTCAATTGTAATGGAATTCCCTTTGATTTGCGAATCTGCATTGAAAGAGCCTTAATTTTTAAACAGGATTTTGTGTACTCAATTGGTACTATCTCATCCTTATAGGCTAGGTTACAAAATAAACTCAGCTGCTTCTTTTTTGGTTTTCCATTTTCGTTATAATATAATGAGATGCTTTGTCCTAAAATAGTCAGCGTATCTTACTTATGATTCGTGGAAACACCAAATCATTTCAGAAAATTGGTCCTAATAAGTATATTGTAGTTGGTATTTGGCAATACTATGGCCGGTGCCATCACTACAATGGATCCAAAATATAATGGTAATGTGCTATAAGTCCCAAGCGACTTAGCGCTGGTGGCTCCTGCTGTACCATATTCTTGACAAGTGTAACGTTGGGTGTAATTTTCAGTTTCTTGACCAGTTTGGTACTGATAATGTTGATAGGTGCCCATTATCAACAATATCCTGAACTCAAACCTTATTTACTGCAATATCCACATATGTACATTCAGAGTATGTATCAATATCGTTTATTAGGTGAATATTGGAGTAAGTGTTTGGCTCATAGTGGGATTTCATACTTGAGCAGATCTCTGAAAAATCTCTGATAAAGTCTTCATGGGTACGGCCACTTGCACGTCCTGTAGTGCAAGAAGATCAGATGGGCATTTAGTATGTTTAGTCAGCCATTGATCAATGTCTTGTTTAGCATAGGTTTTTTTACTTTAGCCTGAGCCTCTTCAGTGAAATCTCGTTGCTTTAATTCATTTGCTTTGGCTCAGGTGGTAACCATATAGACATTGTCAGACACAATGTGGCGTAAGCTATCTTTGGCCACTTCATCAGCCAAAAAAGCTTGCCATGGTTGGGTGAAATGTGCTTTAAGGCATTGGTGGAGGTAGAGCATTCTGCCTCTACTCCACCTGCTATTTACCGCCTTCTCTTCATTATTACCTTTAAAGCCACATTCAAACCAGGTTTCTTATCTAGCCATCTGTAGCATTGGTTAGCAAAGTGTCCCTTTTGGCCTCAATTCTGACAGGTAATTGGACCTGTTTGCTGAACGGTTTTCAGAATTACAGGCCAATTATTTTTCCCTTGCTTGTATGAATTTGTATTTTTGGTGAAAAAAATCGAAATTTTGATTTCTCTTTGGGCTGATTAGGGGCGTCAAAGCTACTTGTGCACAGTCTCAGATAATCCATAAGTTCTAGTGCTCCAATATGTCGATTAAAGGCTGAATAATGGCATGCTTTAAGTCAAAGTATGCTTGACAGCATGTTGCATGGCAATCATCACATCGCATTAATCTATAGCATTTGACCCAGGCAAGACCTGAGCCTCAGGGTAAAATCTGTCCGCAAAGTCTCTGATGGACTCATTATGATGAAATTTGATATTTAGTAAGTCTATTTTACTGACAGATAGTTTATCAGGGGCCTCCAAATTGTCTTATGACGGCGCTTTTGGCGTCCAAATAGGACTAATCGCCACCCAAATAGGGCATAACAAGATTGACACTGTGATTGCAGACAATTAATGAGAGCTGTAGACTTTACATGGTCCAATCCTCCTCGCATAGCCTTATCAAACAATTTTAAGAATGATGTATGTTTCCTTCTTTATTAAATTTTGGCAAATTCAGGGTTTGAAGTCATTGTGCCCAGAATTGGCCAGAGGAGTTACACTTCATCTAGAGTTCAAACATCCTGGGGAATCTTCAGTCAGAATTGGTCTACGGTCATGATGAGTGTCATCTGTAGTTGGGATTGAAGAAAAATTTTTGGCATCAAACAGACATCTACAATCTGTTTATTATTCATCTCAACTCCTGAGGATTTTGCTTCATGAAAAAGCTCCAAACTGCTCAATTTGGGCTCCTGAATTTGGGACTTAGTAATTTCTACCGTTGGGTTCTGCACAATTACTTCAAGGTTTTACTGCTCTCCCCTCTCAAAGACTGGTAAACAATTAAAACTTTTCTCTTTTAGGTCATCAGCTTCTTTTTTAAGGTCTTCACATTTTTTAGAAAGATAATTTTGAGAAGCCAATATATGCTTCACATCTTCAGTCACATTTAGCAACAGGGTTATTAGTTACTAATAGTTATGTTTGAAGATCTTGTTTTTTCTTCAGTAATTTTGACATTTTTTGCTTGCACAGACAAGATTATTAAATTAGGTTCATAAATTCTTCATGTATTTGCGCGAAATCTTCCTTGTTATTTGGCCCTACTAACATGGCAGCCAATCTTCAACGCTTTTTGCAGTATGCTTAACTCACTTTAAACATATTCATTGAGTTGAGCAACTATTATTTTCAATAATAGGTGATTTTTCAGAGCAAATGTGGTATCTTTGGTCAAATGTTCTGTCTGAGATGACAGAATTTCGGAGTAATTCTCCATATTTCTGGCAGCATTTACTGACACTATTGAACCACCCGCTGGTCAGTAGTGTAAGGATAAGACCTCAGCTGCAATCTTCGGAACTTTTTTGTTAAGTTGATCTTCCAAGGTGTTTACCCTTCTGTGTGCATCATTTACCTGTTCCATATTACTGACAATAGCCTTTTCAACTTTATTAAAGCTGGAATTCAGCTTATTTAGTAAGTTCAATCCGGAATATAGTTCCTCCTTTTGAGCTTGATGTACTTCTGCAAGCTCTAGATTCTGCTGAGCCAGAATCCTTTGGGTGTGCTTGATTGAAACTATACAAAGATAACCAAGAACTCGTCTGTTGCTTGTGTACAGTTGAGACGTTTGGCCAGATTGCCGTTGTCGCCTCTTGGTACCACATATACATTTACATCTTGAAGGTCTGATCCTTCAAGTAGTAAAAATAGCCCAAAAGTTGGGTCCACCTACGATGTACCAATCCTATACCTATGAAATAGGGTCTCTATCATCTCCTTAACACTATTAGATGTAAACTTGATAGGGCCTGTTGTTTTCACATGCCCTCCTCCCACGGTGATTAGATCTAAGGAGTATGAATTACTCTCTTCAGTAATCTGGCGTGCATTTGTTGAAGTACTCAGTGATTTCTAAGTCTTTGGTTTCATTGTCATTTTTGTTGTATCTTCTGGCAGAATCTGTCTAGAATTCAGATAACTTATTCATATAAAAAGTGTAAAGTGATTTTAGTGAGCACCATTTGAGAGTTTTTGAGGTTTAGATCGCTTATTAATGTATTTCTGTTTCTATAGTTGGGAAGAGTTTTGGCCAATAAATCTTTGATTCTGCTATATGTCTTACAGTATTTCCTAACCGTTTAGGAGCTCACAAAGCTAAACAACAATAAATGACTCTTCTGGTCTTCTTTGGGTATATTTTTTCATCTATAATTGGGAACATTACAGACACAGGAAATTATAAAAAGCTCCCTGAATGCTTGTCTACACTTCTTAAATTATTCGAGGTAAGCTGACTAGGGGATGGACAGTACCAATACAAAATAACGACCAAAAACACAAACCAAACGCCCTAAATGGGTGGCAAAACACCAAAAAAGAAGGAAATCCTAGTCAATCAGGCGTAGCAGTTGTGAACCGCTTAACCCACCATGGCGGAGGGGAGAGGGAGGGGGTATCAGACAGATTATCAACTTTTTCTTCACTAATGAAGAGACAGACTAAAGCTGAGAGCAAAGGGGTTGGGGCATCCGCAGGATGCGGGTTGAGGAAAAATGGAAAAGGGTTAAGCTCTTTGTCAACAAGCTGGGCCTGTAGCACAGCCTCCAGGAATTTGGCAACATGATGTTCAGCTTGTATGCGTACATCAGGAAGCTGAGAAAATTTAGTTATGTTGGATCTGGTGATGCATGTGGTGGGGGAAAATTCTGCCAGTGCAACAACTTGCTTGACAGCAGAGGTGGCGGTATCCCTTAATCGTTCAATTTCCACCTTTGCAACCTCAGGGAAATCAGCAGGGTAATTGGTTTTATGTAGTCCCTCATTAAAATAAGTGACAGATTGTGCCACGGCTTTGTGGAGATGGAAGCTATCAGGAGAGGCCACAGCAGCTTTGGCAAGTTGACAGTCACTCAAGAATGGGGTAGCAGTGGGTTTTTGGATATATTTCTTAGGTGGGAATGGGACATCAAAATCTGAAGGTAGATATGGTTCCAAATTAATTGGAAAGTCGGGAGGTGGTACAATTTCCCAAGATTCAGTTATTTTATCCAATAGGTCCCAGGGATTTTGATTGAGCGTGATTGATTCGGAGGGATGAGGTTTTGGTTGAGTAAGTTTTGGAGCATTAAATTGGCTGGACTGAATATGGGTCCAAACCTGCTCCTGATTGGGTATATTGTGAGAAATTAATACGGCTTGGGCTTTGGTTGCAAAGGTTTTGTTGATTTTTGAGCGTTCAGCTGGAGGGGGTGGGGGCAGCCAAAATCCCCACTCAAACGCTGTTTGTGTGGCCTCATGTGTGGGCTTGGCGGATTCCGCTTGTTTTGAATTGTAGCTACAGTATTTTTGGAATGATCCAGCTTATGGCAGAGGGTACAAATGGTGTGGCTGTTGTCAATATGAGCCCAAAAGAAGTGATCTGGTGCAGATGGGATATGTGAACGCAGTGGGATGTGCTGGGCTATGGTTGGCTGGTGGGGGGTAATGGTGGCCGTTGCCTGTGGTGCTGCTAAACGCTCAGCTCCGCTTGGGACCAGGAAGTGGAGGATGGAGTTTGTACCATAGTTGGAATGCCCCATCATCAGTTCTTCATAGAGTGTTTGAGGTGGAAGGTGCAAAGGAAGGTTTCAAAGGTCACCACCATTGTGGTGTCACTGAGGAGGCGTGTATGGGTTGTGGTAATAGGTGTGTTTTTATATATCAAGGGCGTAGTTGCTGCAGCAGCTGCATCCTCTTCAGTGGGAAAACCAATAGCAAAATAGCCCTTATAAGGGCAGAAGTCAATAAATCCTGCTGGGGAAAACGTGGATGTTCCCCGTTCAATTTTTGCTTTGTCAGCATATTGGAAGAGATACCTGTATTTGACTCGGAGGCAAAAGTGAATATTGGATCAGGGTAGGGCAAGTGGGTGGGGGCAGGTTGGGTGGACTCGAGCTTAATGTAATAATAAGTCCCTTGGAGGGACAAATCAGCCTGATGCATTAAGCAGACTGGATGAGCCAGTTTGCATGCATTTGGCTGTAGGGCGGAAAATTCTAGCAGATGGAGCGCTGCTGCCCCACGCTGGGGCAGCAGGTGGTAGATCCGCTGACATAAAATGAGAACTTATATGATGGAGGCGGCGACGGAAAATTTAACAGATGCTTTTATAATAAATTCACTTGAAATTGATGTTGAGCGGAAAGAAAAAAGCTTGATCACACTTCCTAATATGAAAATTATATTGATATAAGACAATACAACATGAAAATGTAGGTAGATGGAAAGATGATGATTTTATTTTAGGGCCAGGCGCTGGTACCTTAAACCTCTAGGGCATCTCCTGGACATACTCATTATTAGATGAGTTTGTTAAAGCCATGCCAATCTGTTATGGATTATGGCAGTGGTTATTAAAATATCCTTTAAGTTAATTTAGCCCTTGAATTACTAATTTACAATCATCTCATCCCAATTAGATGCGCTACTACTCTCATAATTGGGAAAATTATCAGGCTTGTTATTAGCACCTCAGTGGTGTATATTCGCCTCTCAATCAGCCTGATTATGTTTCATCATACATCTGATGAAATACAATAAATGGGGAGAAAAAACATATAGAGTTCAAATAATGATGCGCTCCTAGTCAGGATGTCAGCAGGCCTCTCAATAGTACTAAGTACTCCTTATTTATGCATCCATGTCAAGAACTTTTGTGCCAATTACAATGATTGACATACATAAAAAGTTGAACTCATCAACCATTTTTCATGAGATACAAAAATGCAATTAAGTTTGAGCCATAAATTCACTTGTTTCACCCAAGTGGATCCCATAATCAGCCATAAGGATATTATATCATAACTATTATTAGCTACAATAATCAGGTCATTTAGACGCAATCATGGCGGTTTTGAGGTGATATGATTTATCAAATTAAGCAGATAATTTGGGAAGGATCTAAGAGGCCATCAATCAGAGTAAAATATTATCATTGGTGGTTTTCTCAAAGGGTTAATTTTGAGTCAATCATCAAAATCTAACAATCATCAAATAACATCTATTTGTTTTAATATGTCACTGATTGCCATTAAACATGAATTGGCCTTTTCAAAAACAAACAAACAACATTTAGATTTTCACTATCAGTTCTATCATTAAATACATCTATGCGCATTAATGGAGTTTTTGATTCCTCTTTCCCATTGAAGCCTTTTCTGAGATCTTTAAAAGTTTAAAGAGTGGTTTGGAAATGTAATTAAATCTTGAAATGGCAATAATAGCTGATCATTTCTAAATATACTTGCACATTATAAACATTTTTCAGCTGTAACATGGCCTGAATCGCCTCAACTTTAACTTCTTTGAGGGTATGATCCATTGTGTCTACATAAAACCTAAATATAATCAAGATCTAAAAAAGGCACATATCTTATTTTTATTTATAAGTTAGCGGATATAATTTTTATAAACTTCTTTCAAGCATTTAAGGTGATCTGTGGATGTGCAACTATAAACATTACTATCATTTTGATAGATGGAAATAAACAATTTCTTGTCATTTAATACAACATCCATTGCCCTTTGGAATGTAGATGGCACATTGCAATGTCCTTAAGTCATTTATGTCTATTAATGTAATCAATGGTCGGTAGTGATTGCACAACTTTCTTGCCATATCTTAGATTAAATTCCAGAATCCACATATAAGATCCATTTCTGGAAAGAATTTTGAGCTCCTCCTAGGAAATAAAAAAAATCATCTATATTGTGGCAGAGGATATGAGGTTTATTTGTTCAGACAATGGTAATCTACAACCCCTCAGTTAAATCCATCTTCCTATATACAATAAAATTGGAATTGTCTAAGGGCTTAAAGATGGAACCAATAACCCAGTTTTGAGATTTACCATCTTCAGTGGCAACCATGGCCTTAAAATCCTGTGAGCATACAATTGTTCTCATTTGAATTGACATTTGGTGCCTGACCTTGAATAAATGAACTATCTTTTGCGCATCCATGGTCATAACCAGCTTGTGCAAAAACCTCAGAATATATGCCAGATTATTTAAGGGCCTGATTCTTCTGCCCAACTGAGATCTCAGCAAGTTTTTATGATAAATTATGGCAGAATTTCCTTGGATTTAAGGCGATCTCATAATTCCAAATAATTCAGCTGGCAAAAATCATGAAAGGATTAAAGTCCCTGAGCATTAATATAGTGAGCTTATACTACTACTAGATTCTTTTCTATATATATTGCCCTATTTAATAGGTGCAACCAGCCTTAAGTTTAACATGATCAAGCTTATATACAAAGTGAACATATGGCTTACTTAAACTTGCTTTCATAATTCATGAGCTTCTACATATAGATATCCAGGAATTCCAAATGCAAGGCCAGTTTCCACAATACACTGCACTTTGTAATAATCACACATTGGCCTTCAACCCATTAAAGAAATTTTATAACACTCCTTAATTTTATCAGTTGGCTTTTTTAACATCAACAAGTCTGAAATATACTTTTTGGATGATCCCATCCATGTATGTTAGACTGATATAACTGTTTCTCTTACTTTAGGAGATCCAGTTCCAATTATAAAACAGTCAAAAGTTTGATCTAGAATGTTGGGATTATTGTCTTGAAAATAACACCGGACACCATGCTGTCACATGATGTTGAACCTAATTTAATACTTTATAACTTTTTATTTGGAAAACTATTGCTGATTGTATAACAATAAGTGACCCAAACCATAAGGACAAAGCCTTATGTGCTCCCATAGAATTAATAATATTAGGCGCGAAGTTCTGTAAGCCTTATTATGGTTATATCAAGTGCAAGTCAAAATTTTTCACTAACTTTGTAGAGACAATATTGATTGGAGCTCACTGTTAATGATTGCTTAATCCTTACTCAATCTACAAATGTATCTGCTTAAGTCAATCGAAATATTGGGAAATACTGTTTACTTGCAAAATATTGGCAATATGTGCCAAATAAAGAGGTTGTAAAAACTGTTCATATATATCAGGAAATTTCTTTTAATGGTAGCCATTGGAATAGTATTGACATTGTGCAAATTACAAGTGTTTGGCTCCATGTGTGCTGTCTCGTCTTGAAGCTGTCTGATATATGGCTGCGTCACCTCTTTGATTATTTTTGTCTCAGTTGTCTTTGTTTTTGAACAATTGACCACATAGAATTCACTATTCATTTCGATAGATGGAAGGTTGAGGCCATCATCTATAAAGAGGTTGCTACAGTTACTCTTTTAAGTTTTATTGCTAGATCAGGCGGAACTTGCATAGGCGGATATAGGCTGTTCTGGTCTATCCTGCCTGGTCGTTTTCAAATAGGACACTTGATTGTCAAAAAGGTAAACACATTGTAATTGTACTTATTAGTTTTATAATTTAGATAAAGACTTCTCTGATTCACTTGAAAGTAGGTGATTCTTTATTTCATTTGTTGTTTTTGGGTATCTTGAACCTAATTAGTACTAGCCAGTATTGGCCCTACTCTGTTATTATTATTAACTTTCACGTGTATTCTATATTTCCTGTTTTGGAATTTTGGTAGCTTTTGTTTGTGATTTAAATGTTGTCTTACATATATATGTATATAAGTTCTAGCATAAGTAGATTTTTTGTAATCAAATTTAAGACCGAATATGTACCCTGATGCAGATCTTGATAGTGCAAAGTGTCTATTTCAGCAATATGAGGTTTGTTCAAATACAAAGAAGACTTTGAAATAGCTCTCTGATTAGTGTAAATAGCATTTTCCAACATGTGGTGCCACCTAGCGGCCACCTTCAGAAACTTAACACAGTAGTGCGTCATTCAACACATATTAGTTGGAATCATAACACTGTCAAAGTAAAAACGTGCATTCACCATTCTGCTAAGTAATTATAAAAAGATTTTATAAAGCAACAAATATGTGTAAAAATCTTTCCGCAACTTTAACAGATGATTTACTGAAACGTGGGCTTGCTCCAGCACTCCTATAAGGAAGACTGTATGAGCCGTTTGCAGTGTCACATTTCGTCTAAACGTTTTAAATTAGTCAGAACATTTATTAGGGAAGAGTCAATATTGGATGACTTAAACAGCACCAAACAAAAACGTAAAAGCTGTTTTTTTGTGATTCATGCAGATTGTCATTTGACTGTGTGAGAAGTTGCTGAGGAAGTTGGCATTAGCATAAGTCATACCATTGAATTTAGACTATAAAACTTGGCATGCATCACATCTCTGTAAAACTTGTGCCACATTTTTTGAATAATGAACAGAAGGAGAAATGTGTGAAATAAGTCAAGAGCTGCTTTATCATGTCAGTACTAACAAATTTTCGTAAAAATCATCATAACTGGAGACAAAACATGGGTTTATTGCTATGATATTTATACTAAGTCACAGTCATCACAATGGATTGGAAAAATGTCGCCAATGAGCAAAAAAGCAAGCATGAGTTAGCCAAACTTGAATTTGATGTTGATTATATATTTTACTATCATTAAGAAGTAGTCCAAAACGAATTCTTGCCACAGGTCATACTGTTAATAAGGAGTTTTAAGTAAAATTTAAGGCGTTTGAAGGAAGATGTGCGCTTAAAGAGTCCTGAGCTCTGGAAAAACAAGAGCTTGGTGTTGCATCATGACATTTCTCCAGGCCACTCATCTCTGCTATTCAGCCAATGTTTGTCAAATAACAAAGTAGCCATCCTTCCTCACCCTTCATACTATCCAGATTTGGCCTCCGCGGACTTTTTCCTGTTTCCACAAAAATTAAAAATCACCCTGAAAAAATGTCATTTTCAAAGCGTTGACGAGATTCAGCAAAATTTGCAGAGACAACTATGCACCATTTCACAAAGTGAGTTCCAGGGAGCATGCCAACTGTGACAAAAACGTTGGGATAGTTGTGTTGTAAGCGGGGGGAGTACTTTGAAGGGGACATGCATTTGCAATTTTGTAATTAAAATAATAAAATTTGTAAACCAAAGTACAGTTTTTTGAGCTAACCTTGTACAATAATTACTGTAGTTGAACGCTCCTGTCATAAAAGTATCTGAGCTTTTTTTAAACATATTATAAAGATGTCTATGAGAAGATCTTTTATTTAACTAATCCTTTAAATTGTTGACAGTAGGCAATGCATTAAAGACTACCAAATTTACCCGTAAAGGCATACTTTGCCTCTATATATAAGTCCCTTAATCAGAAGCTAATTTTTATAAGACAAACTTTTTATGTTTCTATAAAGTTAATCATGGCAATAGCCCTTTGACAGTCTCCACATCTTATCACAGCCATTTCATATAATCTGAAATTGTGGGATCATTATTCATTTAAACTCTGGCCGCTTTAGAGTTGAATCTTTTTTACATTATCATGAGAATTGTTGCTGGTAAATTCCATCCATCCCAAAAAATTGGTTGAGGATGTATGTTATTGTTCTGAATAGGTAATCAATATCTCATGCAAAACTAATCATGCTTCCATGGGTGAATAAACATGCTTTTATTACCAAATGAGGAGTTGCTTATTGTAACAGATGAGCAATGAGAGCTACAGAAGATCATTCCTCAACTGTGGAATAACAAATATCAATCCCAACCTGGTGGAAGTGTGAGCATCTTACCTACCACAGATGATATTGGATAGCCCCTTTATATATTGAAAGTGTCCCAAGAAATTATTAAGGGCTCAGGATGTCATTATGTAAATTAATTTTACACCTGACACTTAAGAAGATTTATATGAGGGCAATAAAGTTGCTGGCAAAGTCTATGAAAATTGATCATCTTTTATAACTGCTAAGTCGAAATAAATTGAAATTTTCTGATGATGGCACAATTACCAAACCAAATTACTCTAATGAAAAAGATTGAGGCTCTTATCAGTTAATTAGAAGTATGATATTGCAATAAGAGTGATTCATGTTTTGATATGGATAAAATTGGCCAAAGGACCACGGTCATTTCTTGGTGGAACCCCTCAAATCAGGGTCACACTTTTATTGATACTTCTTGGGCAACTAGCATTAGTTAGTGCAGTCAGATTGTACCAACCATGCAGCAAAATCATGGGAGTTTGTCCGAGGTTCCTCACTATCTTACTTCAAGTGTACCACACACATTTCTAGGCGGAGACCATCCTCTTTTATGGTTTTGGAGGGGGTCCCACAAGGTTAAATCTTTTCCCATCCACTGATTGCCCAAATATATTAAATTTTTGCCTAACAAATTATTCCTATCCAGTATCAACACTTCATCTGTTCCTTTAAAGCAAATAAAGACTCAAGAGCTCCAATAGGTCAAATTCCAATATTACCTAGTTTGTATAGACTCAGCCTGATCTGAACTTTGAGCGCAACACAATTAAATACTAAGCAGTGAGATCGTAATAAGGTTGAATTTCTATCCCCTTGCCGCCACTAATAAAATATTATATAAAAATCCCTCCTTTTAAGTATTTATTACAGGGTAACATATATATATATATAAATTTGTGATAAAATCCCCCAATATTTATATTTCACATTTGAAGTGTAACCTCTCCTGAAAATAAAATTGTTGAAATCAGGGCTCAATAGAAAATTTAATCACACCACCTTCCCTGTATTTCAACAAGTAATGCTCACTACAGGGCGCCTGTACACCAAAATACTATAAAAATGGAGGGAGGTCAAGTGAGTACCCCTCTTCATTCTAACAATTACAATGAAACAAGGATAGTTGCCCTTGAACTGCAACTAGCCAGCTTGCCGTCCCATCTTAAAAACCTCAAACAGCACCCCTATTCCACTTTACATGAGGCTAACTCTTTTTAAAGTTAAAAATTTTAAAATTTAAAAGTATTCAAGGTACGCTGACCAGAAGATGGAAACTACTGATACTCAAAGAGCAAAAGAACTGAACAAATTAACAAACAGAACAAAAAAAGCAAAACGCATACTTTTTCTCTCGTTGCAATCACTTTTGCAACAATATTCAAATCAAGTCTGATTTTAGTTTGATAATCTCACCGAGGAGATTAGTTTGCGCCCATGTCAGGGAGCAGTTGGGCAAGTAAGGTAAAGGGCACAGGTGGTGGCCCCACAACATCCACAGTTCACAAATGCCCCGGTGAATCCAGCGGAATAGACAAAAACAAAAAACTGGCGGTAACCATTTCCCCAGAAATTTTAGCTTGGCAGGCGCAATGCAACCAGTACATCAATATGCCGCACTCTCAACCACTCTCGTTGGTGGAACACAGAGTATGGGTGTTCCTGGATATTCAGCAAATGGCGCTATAGGAAAAGTTTTGTGGGGATGTACACATTCATTTACTAAATGTGGTGTACTTCACACCTCATTCCATGTCATGCAGTTGGCTGGATCTTGGTTTTGAGAGCAAGGAAGCAGTGGACAAAGCTGCTATGGTGCGCGTTGTGATAGACCTCCCTGATGGGCAGCGGGTCATCAAAACTAAGTGCACCAGATGGACAAAATCCAACCAAATTTTTCTTACTTTCAACTTTCTGCCCACTACGGTCAAACGCGCCATACTAGAACAACACCTGAAGGCTGAGCTCGCCATATATGGCGAAATACAATCCTTCAAAATGCAACGCTTTATGCTAATGCCACACCTGTGCACCAGCAAAGCTATTGCAGTCCTAACCCCAGCTGAGGGGATAGCGCAGGAACTAACCCAAATCCCGCACACCACTTTAGTCAATATCGAGGGGCATGCCACCTGCCCTTTCTGGGTCACTGTGGACAGCGCGCCTCCCATCTGCACCCGTTGTGATGCGTTTGGCCATAAGGCAAACACCTGCCCCTCCAAGGAGGGCGACACATACCAAGTGCATCCCTCAGTGGCTATGTTACCGTGGAGATCTACTATTAATCAACTGCTGATACAAAGGAGGCCTTCCCGTGAGGAGCACAAGGTTGCTACTTAGTAGTGCACCCTATATCCCCACAAGAGCGGAAGAAGGCCTAACAGGCCTGCAAGGTGGCGGCCAAGGTCACCTCCGCTATCCCGCCCTCCCAACGCCAGGAGGACATTGAGACTTTTGTGGTGGAAGCAGCTCAGGAATCTCTTGACCAATCAGATTGGGATGCCCAAGACGATTGGGCCACCCAAAATGAGTCCTGATAGGCGAGTCAATTTCACCCAAACAATTTGCCTAAGTCTCAATTGGAACCAATTCAGTCTCCAACCTCCCTGTCAAAAATCTTAAATCAAGCGTTGGTGCACCAAAAATGCATGCACCATAAAAATCTCATTCTTCAGCGGGGAAACTGAGTTTTTACAAAATAATTTACCCGTGGATATCCTGGCCATCCAGGAGTCCCACTGTCCGCGTGGTTCTGAGGATACATGGAAAACCATGCTCCTCCTCTCCCTGTCCTTCTGGTCTGAGCACTGTGGGGTGCTTGTTCAAAAAACCAATTTTTAAATTTTTATCATCTGAATCCTTCCTTAATGGCTGAGTCTCATTCTCGAATTTTTGTGGGCCAGCGTGGTGCACGCTATTGTCAACCTTTATGCCTCAACCTGTGCATGAGAACATTGAGAATTTTTTCTCATTGGTCAAAATCCCTTCCATTACCCTCTGACCCTTTTGTAGTTGGTGACATGAACTGTTGGTTGAACCTGTCCACTGACCGCTGGCCTTCATCATCTTCCCCACCACAGGGTCACATAGAACTAAGCGTCCTCAAGGCCACCCTAGGGTTGTTTGACTCACTGCTGCGTCATGATCCACTGCTTAAAAACATGACACGTCCACACATCCACAACGGCCAGTTATGGTCCATGTCCCACATCAACCTTATCCTTGCGCTGTTGAAATTTTGTACCCAAATTTCTCATTTTTTTCACATGACAAAATTTGATTTCTCCAATCACAGGCTGGTTTCAATAACCTTCCACCTACCTGACCCAGTAGCTCGGGCTCCAATATGGTGCAAATTTTGCCTGGCTGAACTTGCATCACCAAGATTTTCCACATGGATGGAATCTATGACATTGGCACAGGAGTTTATCACTCCATTTTGCGCTGATCCAATTTCCACCTGGTATGCCTTCAAAGTGGACACAATCTGCAAGGCTCAATACCTCTCCTCCCAATGCTCACGCTCCACCTTGGCAGTCATCTTGCGCGCTCTGGCAGAGCTGGCCCACCTGGAGTCTAACGTTCCAGCCAAGGGCTACAGCCTTTCCTGGGGTCACAAATGGGCGGAAGTGGCCGCCCACCTCAACGCGCTTGAGTGGAAACACAAACATTGGGTTTGTGTTCAGTACAAAGCTAAACACATCACAGTGGGCAACATGTGCTCCGCCTACTTTTTTTGGAAATTCTTTGCACCGCGCCAGTCCATGGCCTGCACACAGGTGTGAAGGCCAGACAACTCTGTAGCAGATACGCTGGTCAATGTGGCAATCGAGATACAAAACTATTACTCCAAATTGTACCAATCCGACCCAATTCTGCCAGCCAAAATGGTGAATTTTCTTGATATTGTACACATCTGCACCATTTCCTGATACCCAGAATTAATGAATTTGATTACTCCGAATGAACTCTGGTCAGCCATCCGCGGTGCACCAAATTGGAAATGCCCAGGCCCAGATGGCATTCCATATGAATTCTATAAAAAGTACTTCAAATATATATCCCCACTGCTGCTTGCCTCTCTTAACCAAAGCCTTTTGGAAACGCGCCTCCTTATAGGAGGGCAAGATGCCTACACTATCACGCTCTTCAAAAAGGGGATAAGCTAGATCTGGACAGCTGGCGCCCCATTTCTCTAACAAACACTGACACAAAAAGTTTGACTAAAATCATGGCTAACCATCTAGGGATTATTGCCTCTGCTACCATCTCCCCAGAACAATTCAGTTTCATACCCAGAAGGTCGATTTTGGACAGCGTGCACACTGTGGCCAACGCTTGTCAATCCATGGCCTCTGGTGCAATTGTATTTTTAGACCAAAAGAATGCCTATGATAGAGTAAACTGAGAATACCTCAGGGCCTGCCTCCATCAATTCTGCTTGCCCCCTCGCTTCATCAACTGGGTGATGCTGATGACGGAATCTGCAAAAAATGGCAGTGCTTGGCCCTGGCTTCCTCACGGAAGTAATCCGCCCTCAAGGGCCTACGCCAAAGGACCCCCTTAGCCCTCTAATATATAACTTCAGCCTTGACCCAATACTTCAGAACATGAATGCCCGCCTCACTGGGGTCCATGTGCAAGGCCAAGCCCCAGTCAGGATGATGGCATTCGCTGATAATGTGTGGTCAGGGTGTCTAACAATCACGTGCACGCGTGCTTGAAGCCTTTATCCAGGTTAACTCCTGTTTAAGTAATGCTCCACTAAACGCCTCCAAAACTAAAATCATCCTCCTTGGTTGGTATCAAACCCGCTGGGCCTCAGCAGCCTGTTTCCAGCCCACCCCATCTGCTAGCACACGCGCTTGCTTACCCTGCCCAACCCACACCTCCTCACTTGTGCTCCCCTTTGTGCCGCGCCCAACCGTTGGGCTGGTCCCCATTTGGGGGTGTGGTTGGAGAAGGCGGTATGCTTCAGCAGTGATGGAAAGCCATTTTTGAACAACGTGACAAAGCGCATCGCCTCCCTCAAAGCCCACCCTACTTCCCTTACTGGCAGGGTTGTACTAGCCAACTCTATTCTCCTCTCCAAAGTTTGGTTTGGAGCCTACGCCATCGCTTTCTCCCCAGGTTTCTTCAGAAAACTGTATGTCCTTCTGCAAGGGTGGCTTTGGTTGGGCCGCCCACCGCCAGTGCGACTTGAGGTCATGTTTGGCCCTCACCATAATGGTGGCATGGGCCTGCTCGACTTTGAGGCCCATGCTGCTAAGATCTTGGGCACCTGGATCGCGGCTGTTACCATCCCTACACTCCCAACCCAACACTGGTCCCGCGTGGCCCGCTACAACTTCTCCCGCGCCCTGGGCCTCACCAATCCGTCGCACCCTCACTCTTTAATGAAGTATCTGGCTTCCCACCCTTTGGCCGCAGGTCCCCATGGAACTGCACCCCACTTCAAACGAATCCTCCTCTCCATGCGGAGCGCTGAGTGGAAAATTCGTATTTGTGGACACACTGCCCAGAGGGGGCGCCCCTCTCCTCAGTTCACACAGGAGGTACAGGGGCTACCCATTCTGGACGGATTAATACCCACGAGGCCCCATGTCTTGGCCAGGGTGGACTACCTGGACATGATGGACATCCCTTATTCCCTTGAATCCCAGAAAACGATTTGGAAAAATGCCCACCCCCCTCTTCTGCTGCCTCATATCTGTTCCAATCTGTGGCGCTGCTTGAGGCGAGTGTACTATAATGCTGAGCGCTCTAACGCTTTACACTCATTCTGTGTCATGTGTGGCCAGTCTGGAACGCTGTTTCACCGCCTGTAGAAGTGCCCTACCTCTAAAGCAATATGGCATGAGGTGCAACGTCTGCTTTGCCAGGATCAGGCACATCCCTTCAGTTTGTCTAGGGATATGTTTGCTTTATTATGGTCTCCCCTCTTCCACCCTCCCTCCATGCTTTGGTGGTTACAATCGCCATGTGGACTGTCCACACGATTATCTTGTATGCCATTGCAGGCTCCACCCCCACCCTCCCTGAAGCTGTCCACCGGTTCCAGTCCCACTTAGTGGACCACTTCCAAGCGTGGATGTTTGGATACCTCCCACCGCGTCACCATCAGTCGGTCTCCTCCTGGTTTCCGGTTTGGTTCATCAGGTATGACCCCTTCCTCCACACGTGATCAATTGTAGTTCCAGCCCCTTTACGCGTTCCTCCTCCTCCCAATTGTGGCGTCCCTGCTGACAACAAGAGATAGCATTAGCTCTTCTGGGGTGCCCCCCTGTTATTACGTTTTGTTTTCTTCGTGTCTTATCAGAAGTGTCCATCCCCTGGTTGGCATCCCCACAATAAATTCAAACAAAATACCAAAAAAAAAACCTCCAACCAGGAGGAGAGTGGGAACCACTAACCACCATTGCAGAGGGTGATGGGGGCAGGAAGCTTTTTCTACAGACATATTTACTATGACAATATTATTATAAAATGTAGAAATGGACTAAAGCGGAGAGCCAAGGCGTTGAGGCAACAGCGTAGGGTAGGTGGATGATGGTGTAAAATGAGTTCTCATCCTATTCATCAAGATCAGCTTGGTAGAAATCTTCAAAAAATTCCGCTAAGTGATGTTCAGCTTGAATGCAAGAATTTGGGAGTTGGGCCAAATTGGATATACTTTGGTGGATTTTAGCGGATGAATAAAATTCTGCTAGTTCAAGCAGCATGCATGGAATTGGCTTCGGCATTGTCAAATAATTTTAGTTATTTTGCTTCAGGCTGCTTCAGGGAAATCAGGGGGTAGTAGAGTATGGTCAGCCTCGTTGCTATTGAGCCACTGATTGAGCTACTGCGTTACATAGGTTTGGCAATGGGGAGAGGCCACCGCTGCTAAGGTGAACTGATGTTCACTTTGGTAGGGGGCGGCATTAGGCTTAAGAGCAAAACTTTTGGGGGATGGGGTTTAGTCAAAATTAGAATTAAAAAAATCAGCCTGACCATAATTGAACTGGCTGATAGGTTCACCGAATTTCTCACTCATGATAACTTTACATGATTTGTCAACCTCAGCCAATAGGTCCTATGGATTTTTTTTAGTACTAGATGGTAGGTCCTATGGATTTTGGTTTACCAGAATAGTGGCTGACGAATTTGGGTGGGTAATAGTCAAATGGGCTGCTTGGGTGCAAATGTTAGCCCAAGCCTAAATCTAATTATGGATGTAGAATTAGATGGGTTAATGTAGGCGAATGATTTGGTGGGGGCCAATTTACCACTCTGGCACATTGAACGTGAACATTGAGTGGGAGGGGGCAACAAAAGCCCCATTTAGAATCGGGTGAATAGGGTTCCAAAGCTGCATCAGAGGAAGTGGCTCGTGGGTAGGATTTTGGAATGGTTAAACCCAAAACAGAGGGGACAAATCAGGCGACCCTTATTCACATAAGCCCAAAAAGTGCTCAGGCGCCACTGCAATATGAGCATGGCGGGATTTGTTGGGCTATGTCAGGATGGTTTGGGATTATGGTTGCAGTGGCGTGAGGGGCAGCAAGGCGCTCTGCATCAGAGGGAACAGTGAATACGATATTGGGCTGCTTCCCATAAGCCAGAAGACAATCATCAACTGATCGTATAAAACTTGGGGTGGGATGTAAGAAGAAGAGGGATGCAAAGGATACCGCCATTTTGGTATCTGTAAGGAGGCGAGTCTGGGTAGTAGGGATTGGAGTATTGTTAAAAGTAAGGGGTTAAAGAGGCTGCTGCAGCATCCTCCTCCGTCTGGAAGCTAATAACACAAATAGCTTAAACGGGCAGAAGTCATTAAAGCCATCTGGTGCAAATGTAGAGGTGGACAACTTAATAGTTGCCTTATCAGCATATGGGAATATATGGCCATAGTCAACTTGGAGGCAAAATCGGGTTGTGGGACAAGGGAGGGTGAGAGGTTGTGGGCGAGAAGGGTGGATGCATGCCAGATGGAGCGATAAGTCTCATGGGGGGACAAAACTGCCAGAAGATGTTGGGTGATTCAATCCCGTTTGAATGCATTTTCCCGCAGGGCAGAAAATACTAGGTGGTGGAGCACCTCTACCTCACGTTGAAGCAGCAGGCGGCTGATCTGCAGACATTATAGGAAAAGGGTGTGGCAGAAAGTGGTGGTTAAATTAACTTTTTTCTTATAAATTTCGCTCAAAAGTGAAATCAAGTGGAAAGAAAAGCCTCTACGAGGCTAATCTTCAAACCCCTTAAAGGATAAATTCATATTTTGGGAGAGTACCTTTGCCTCATTTATATATGCCTATGAATCTGCCATGGAAGGTGCTACTAACCAACAAAAAGTCAAGCACATCCTACCTTACCTGAGTAACATGGCCCAAGAGGTGATGGTCAATCATATGGACATTATGAGTACATGGGCGAAGTTTAAGGATGCGCTAACTGCTGAATTTAGCTCAACGAAAAATTTGAAGAGTAATAAGCAGGCCTTTATGTGCCTTAGAATGAAAAGGGGAGAATCTCTCACTACCTTTGTTGATCGATTTAATGGTAAAGCTCAGCCCCTGGTACTTGTAAAAATGCTACCCCTTAATGATGCTCTCACTGCCATTATAACCGGTTTATCTTCTCACCCTTCCAAAGTATGGCATCTTATCTCCATTAAACGCCACATCTGTATTATCCATTAAATTAAGGAAATGCTGCTAGAGATTGCAGATATCTATAGCGATGAGGCTATTTCAGGAGTTATGTCAAATACACAAGTCTTCACCAATTATAACATCTCAACCATAGCCCCGCGAAAAGAATCAAAGATGATCCCATGGCCCCACCTGTGTTGTTTACTACCCCAAGACCAGTACCTGAGATGCGCTCAAACCTGATCTCCCTCCACCCTGTAAGCCTGAGGTTACTAAGAAAATAAATTAGAGTGCAATAACATCAGTGGGGGCGCGCTCTCTGCCTCTAACTTCTTGCAAAGTTCATCGTTTTAAATTTATTGAGCCTCTACT
This sequence comes from Massospora cicadina, assembly GCA_022478985.1. Classification (NCBI taxonomy): domain Eukaryota; kingdom Fungi; phylum Entomophthoromycota; class Entomophthoromycetes; order Entomophthorales; family Entomophthoraceae; genus Massospora; species Massospora cicadina. Next base: position 39,422 of record JAKSZP010009709.1, read on the forward strand.
CCGCCCCAAGCACGCTGATTAGAGGTCTGTCCCAGTGGCCTAAAAGGCTGCTCCTAAGCCAAAACCTCTACATCAAGTGACAGTTGCTCCCACCAACCATGGGCTTAATGACATGGCTACTCAAGATAAGCTGCCTGCTCCTCCAATGATCATAGCTGTGGATGGCCCCACAGTTACCAAAGTTATGGCTTCCACCTCTAACCACCCTCATAGCGTCCACTCAATGTGTGTGTAAAAACCTTCTAATGATGATTCTTAAGGGGGTTATGAGGACGTTGGTTATTATGTCCTAGGAGCCCGTGCCAAAGTAGGTATACCAGATCGGCTGAACCCTGAAGGTTATATAAGGCCCTGATCCCGAAAGAAACCTACCTTAACAAATGCTGGGGTGCTCTGAGGTTATTGATACTGTTAGCAATGCTGACCAGGTTATTGATTTGCTGATATGACCAATTCATCATGTTTATACTCTACAGTCCATTAAAAATAACTATCCCAAGACAGCTAAAAAGCATACATCTACTCTCCGTCTTAAGCAATTATTAGCTCTCCCAATAGCTTCAGCAGGACCATAACCAAAGTAAAGGTCGTTATTCAAAAAGTCCAGGTTAGGGCTACCTTGGCCACTGTATTCCCTGTTAGCGTTCTCTAGTCCAAGCTGATCAAGAATATTAATTTGGCTCCTGATCTCTAGTATACGTAGGAGTTTAAAACGGCGGGTCCCAACAATACCCATATTATTGGAGCCTACTACTCCTTGTCTATTCAGATTGGAAAACTCATCTTTTCAGCTCCCACCATGGCCTTGGACAATAACACTCACGACATGGTTATTGACATGCAGTTTATGATTGAGTAGATGGTATAATCAACATGAAACAGGGCTACCTTTCGCTACTCTGTTATGAAGTCCCTCTAATTTTTAACAATGAAAAACTCAATAAAAAGAAGTACTCCTCCTTAGTTGAGTACTCATATTCTGCCTTGCCTTTATTCTAAATGACCTCTGGAAGCAACACAAAAGTTTCAAGAATTTGTGGACGCTTTAGAGGGCATTCCCTTTTCGCTTCCAGATGAGACAGTAATTAAGGCTGGTGAACAACGGGTGGTTGCTACCAACATTTTGCTACAGATCCCCCAAGTCTTTCTGCTGCACATAACAAGCATTTATGGAGTAAGCTCTTTAGAAACCTGGGTGTTACCAGGTATACTAGCCCCGTCTATCAACGACCCATCAATATCCTATTGGGGAACCTTACTAATAAACACATCCTTGTCAAAAAACATCAAAGAAGGGAAAGTTCTGCTAATTCCCCCAAATAACTTGACAAGATCTATTTTATTGAGTTGATATCAGATATGGGCTTACTCACTGGCCAGTTAGTGTACTCTGCCTAACATCCATATTTAATATGATTTAACACCAGATGAGCTTAAAAAAGTTCATTACCTATTAAACTATGCGGTGATATTTTCTCCCAGACTAACACGGATTACTGTCACATGAATGGATGGAGTCACACCATTTATGTTGATAATGGCCAGCCTATAGATTTAAACCTTACCGTAAGTCCAAGGTTGAAGATCAGCAAGTGAGGGTTGAGCTCAAGCAGTTAATAGATGATGGGTTATTATACTGTCCCAAAGCCCTTAGGCGTCTCCTCTCTTGCTGATTAAAAAGAAGAATAGATGGCATTGGGTAGTGATAGACTAACATAAATTTGAATAACATCACTAAAAAGACAGCTATTCTATCCCCCACATAGATGACGCCTTTGAACAAATATCCAGCTCAAAATTCTTCTCAACAATGTTTTTGCCAGCGGATACTGACAAATGTATTGTTCACCCCAAGGTCATGATAATTGTGCTCTCATTTGCAGTGAAGGCTTATTTCAGCCTAACCGCCTACCCTAAGGGCTGTTCAATGTGCCAGCATCCTTCCTACATGCAATGGACCACATTCTGCGGGACCTCAAGATAAGCTGTGTGATTGTCTGTCTTGATGACATCACCGTCTTTTCTGCAACACTTACAAAATTATCTTTCTTATTTTAAAAGAAGACTTTCAACACCTGCAGGCTTCTAACATCAAGTTGAACCTTCAAAATGAACTTCTTCCAAAAGAAGCTATATTTCCTCGGATATGCTATTTCCAATAAGGGATCAGCCATTAAGGATAAGGTCCAAGCTATCTCTAAAATTTTTGCCCCTAAGAGCCTGCAGGATATCCAGGTATTTCTGAGTATGATGGGATATTACCATCAGTTTATCCCCAAGTTTTCCCAACTCAGTGAGCCCCTCGTCAACTATTGGCTAAAAATACCCCTTTTTAGGGGTACAGAACAAATGGCTGCGTTTGAGATGTTAAAAAAATTTGCTTCAGCAACGCACTTTTCTATGCCACCCCAACTATGGAAACCCTTAATATTGTTCACTGATGCCTCAGACTATGCCGTTGGAGATATCCTGCCCCAATTGGACAGTAATTGTAAGTCTGGAGACCCAAACTCTTGTGTTGGATCGGGAAAAGGTATCTTATAGGAAGAAGAAGGGACCTAATGCCCCTGTGGAGCCTTTGGCTCAACTGGGGACTTATGACATGTGGTTGTTGAATGTTGGGTCACTGCATCGGCCCCAAAAAGCCCTCCACAGTATCCCCTTTGGCTGCTTCTTCTCTGGTTGAAAGGATAAAAGAAGTTTTTAGGGAAGTAATATAGACCAGAAGTCACCAACAGCACCTCACCCTCCTCTGTCCTCCACTACGCCATCCCTTAATTCCTTGGTAAAGAAGAAAATTGGCCTCAAATCTCAGTAAATGGTTCCTGAGTCAGAAAACCCAGTCCAGAGCACGGAATCTAAAACTATAGGTCTGGGAAAGTCAATCTGAGGCAAGATTTTACTTTTAAATTTTAAAAAAAACTTTATAAACTCGTGGAATTAACCCAGGAGGAGTCCAATTCAGTCACCCTTTTAATCCAAGTAATTCTGTACAAGTTTGGATCATTGAGGGTCCCTCCCTGGCAGATCAGATGATTATGTTGCCAGAGATTTTGTGACCTTTGCGTAATCTGGATGAAGACGCCCCTAAGCCCAGGCTGAGTACCCATGAGTACGTCAGCTGCCACTGGCTAAGAGGACACACCCATGACCCCATTTTTCCCCATTTCTCGTATATAAGGCAGCTGCCTCTGGAAGGAGCAGTTGTCAGTCCATTTTTTTTCTTAGCTTAAGTAATACTGATCCTACCCAAACCTACTCCACGAGCTCTGTACCTTTTTTAAATATACTTTCGCTTAATCCAGCAAAGTATGCAGCGATCTGAATTATAGGGTCAATGGTCATTAGGTGGGCCCTCCAAGCCATGTATCCGGCGCCCACAAAATAGGTGATCATGATCAAAGAATTCGTCACAGGCTCAAAATGCCAATCACCCGCTTCTAAAGAGTTTTCAGATCTGCCAAACTCTTTACAATGACCTGTTTCCCATTCAACACACAGCAGCCAAGCTATGGGTCCGCCTCACACTTCACAGAATAGTTGTTATATCATACCAAGTTTGCCCTTCTGATCAATTGGTGGTTCAGCGCAATTTGCGTGGAATAAGGCAATTTCTGCTAATCATGATTCTCTGTTTGGAGGTGAGAAACAGCCATCCTCACAACCGCAGGGCAGAGACCAGGCATCAGACTATCTAAGCCATCTCACCAAGGGCCAATCTGGTCCAAATCAATTAGTAAATTGATCCGCCATTCTGGCGACATCCCTGACCTCTCAATACATTGTGAAACCCCTCAATAGGCCCAAGGCGAGGCCCAAGGCCTCCCAATAGTCAAATCGATTTGATTTGATATGATTCACAAACTTGATCCGCATTTAAATTTTTTGAAAATTTTAATGTTTTCAAAAACTTTATTATAATGAACCAGTCCAATAATTTTTGGAAAAAGAGCCCAAAGGTCACTAACTGCAAACCCAGGAGGTGTGTTCATTCTCCTTTCTCTCTCACCCTTGGAAGATGGCCTAGCAAGACCCGCAGTTGCCCCCATTGCAGCTAAGGGTTTTCTATGGGCCTTTGGTATGTCCTTTAACTTTTATTTCCCTCACCAGAATAATAGGGGATCCCTTTCAACAACTTTTTAGATCTTCTATGCCATTGGCATTCTGGGCTTTCCACTAGGTTGTTACACACCCAGATTGGAAGCCCAGTCTTGCTTTAATCAGCAGATTTTATGACAGTAATGGCGTAGATCATCCAGTTTCCTACAACAAGATATTTTCAAAAGCTGAACGTAACTACAAAGTCAATAAAAAGGAGTGCCTTTCAGTCTTAATCTCCATTAACACTACACCCTTTACTATATAGCACTTCCTCTACAGTGGTTAATGACTACAACTCCTTAAAATGGGTACAAAACTTGAAAAATCCTACTGGACGGTTGGCCCATTGGGCCCTCAAACTCCAACGTTTATGATATGAACATTGAGCAATGAGTTGGGACGCATCCTAGTAATGTGGATGGTTTGACTTGCTGCTTATCTTTAATCTGGACAACAGTGAAGCGGAGAGATTACAAGCTCTCTTTAAGACCCCCAAGGCTTGGGATGATGAGAATGACACAGTCCAGAAATTCTAGCATGACACTTCTGCAATGCTAAGTTAAAGAGTGGAAAGTTATATACAAGTGTAGGCGTTAGTTGGCTGCCCTATCTGCGACCTGCAGAATGGGTACTTGTGATCTTGGACACCCACTATATCATTGGGCATGGTGGAGTGAGGAAGATGTATGAGTTGATCAAGTAATATTTTATTGGGAGGGCATCATGAAATCCATTATTGAAGTCTTGTATGCCTGCTTAACCTTTAAAAACAATCCCAACTCAAGACCAAAATCTAGTACCAACCTGCCACTCTGCAAAATCCCTTTCACACAATATTCTTAGATGTGGTTGGCCCTCTACCCCAAACTACGGGTGAAATCAATATATATCTTGGTAGGGATTAATCACTTTACCAGATTGGTAGAGGCTGTAGCTACCCCAGCTCAGATGGCCAAAGTCACAGCCACTTTCCTCCACCAGTATATCTTTACTCGACACAGTTGCCCCCAAGTGTTGCTCTGTGATAATGGTAAAAACTTCACCTCCAGAGTGGCGAAGATCCTTGCTACCTCCATGGGCATGAAACAGCTTTTTTCTTCCCCCTCTAACCCCTCGGCCAATGGTACTGTGGAAAAAGCCAATGGGACCCTGGTTTCTATATTACAAAAAATGGCCACTTCAGACCCCCTTCACTGGGATCTGTATTTACCAAGTGCCCTCATGGCCTACCTAGCAATTACCACTGAATTTTTAAAATGTCTCCTTTCCTCGTTCTATATGGATGGGAACCAGAAGTGCCAGATTTAATTACCAAAAATATCTATTCTGATAGGACTGACCCTGAGCAAGCCATGAGAAGTTGTCCCAGTACATCATTTAGCTACAATAAGAGGCTATGTCTAATTTGGCCAAAACTGTCACAAAAGAGGGTCAAGCTGCTAATGAGCTCTAGACCCTTCTACCTTCTTTCCAAGTATCCGACTTGGTGCTTTACTATTATAATTGTATCACTCCTAGAAGAAAGAAATTCAGTTCTATTTGGGAAGGAAGTTTTTGTAGTCATTTACAAGTGATTGGATGAGTATCCATCAAATCTTTTGGTACATTAGATACTTTCAACTTGAGTCATGGCCAGTTCTTGCGGCCTTATTCTCTTAACACTTTTGAAGGGGGTGATGCAGACAATTAGAAGTCTAATATTAAAATAAGAGTGATTCAGGGTTTGATATGGATAAAATTGGCCAAAAGACCCAGGTCATTTCTCGGTGGAACCCCTCAAATCAGGATAACAGTTTTATTAATATTTCTAGGGCAAATAGCACTAGTTAGGGCATTCAGATTTCACGACCATGCGGCAGAATCATGGGAGTCTGCTCAAGGTTCCTCCCCGTCCCACTTCCAGTGTACTTCACACACCTAGGCGGAGACCACCCCCTTTTATGGGGTTCGAGGGGGTCCCACAAGGTCAAATCTTTTACCGTCCATTGATTGTGCCCAAATATATTAAATCTTTGCATAATGGACTAGTACTACCAAGTATTGACCCTCAATCAGCTGTTCCATTGAAGAAAAGCGAGACTCAAGAGCTCCAAAAGGTCAAATTCATCTTCCCTAATTTGGATATTCCTATCTTGATCTGAACTTTAAGCCTTGATATGATTATATACTAAGCAGTGAGATTGTAATATTGTTCACTTTCTATCCTCTTGCCGCCACTAATTAGATATTATGTAAAAATTCAACTTTTTAAGTATTTATTGTAGGGTAAGATATTTATAAAGGTGATAAAAATTACTATATACTAATATACTCGCAGTTGAAGAGTAACCTCTCCTTCAAATAAAAATATTATTACCCAGGGCTCAAAAGCACATGTGAGCACACCATCTGCCCTGGATTCCAACTGCTTATTATGTAAATTCTCACATTAGCAATCAACTAATATCAAGAGTTTTACAAAAACCTGATGTGAGTTGCATCAAAGCTAAACCAACAAAGAAACCTGAAACCAGATTGCATATTATCAAATTGGGTAACAAAGAAATAACCATTGGAGATGCTATTACCCTTTTGTGATTTTAAATAGATGATTTCTCATGTAATCACAAGATTAAACTTTATATAAGACAAAGATGGTTGCCAGTTTATTTACTAGTTTTGAGCTTATCATCTAATGATAAATATCACAAATAATGTTCTCCATCTGGATGGGGTGAGTGTCTGTATCCACCAAATCAAGAAAGTATTGGGAATGATTCCTAATAGGGAATTGGTAAATTTGACACCGGTGAATGAGGCTGAAGATGTAAAGATGATTAAAATTATTAATTAAGTTGGCAAATTGCTAGATTCAACATTGAGAGTATCTGGAAAGAATCCCAATAGAGCTTTCAGCTAATTTAAAACCAATGATTGATGCTGAAGATGTCAAAATTAATTTATATTTATTAAATAAAGTTAAATTGCAATTCAACTTCACAGGACTATCAAATGTTTCTCTATATATCATTTTTTATTTATGACACCAACATAAACCTGAGTATGTTTAAATTTATTTATAATTTAACTAAATTACAAATACGCTAAATTAAGAGTTTGACTCATGTTTTGGGGTCAATGGTGATTGAGGCCAAGGATGACCCAATTATTTAAACAATTTCAAGGTCAGTAAACGACTTGTGCTGAGACTAATCAGTTGCCTGGCTATGGTGCCTGAGGATCCAGAAGTCAAATGTGATTATCTACCGTCTATAATGAGAAAATATAAGAGGAAATCAGCAACAGATGCTGACTGAATCAAGGTAGTACATTATTGTGGGGAAATAATTAAAGAGGGATGATTGCCATCCAGATAACTGATTATTGTAACCGCCAGCCAGAGAGCTGACAATTGTGAGATAGCAATTAATGGCAATAATATTGAAAGGGTGGAAAACACTATAAATAATCAACTCTCCATATAATAATTAATCTTAAACCTCTAAGCTTTATATTCCTTTAATTATTAGTATACCTACCTCTATTCAGTTTCCAGAGGACAGAGGTTAGCTTGGTTGGTGAAGGAAGGACATAGGATTATCAGAGGTTAGGTTCAGAGATAAAACACCTGGAGTAGTCAGTGCAACCAATTCCAAACCTTGACCTGAATAAAAACCCCGCAAAAACTTAAACAACTAGCAGCAAATATGATGGAACAGAAGGACTGAAGGGGAGGAACCCCAAGGGAGTCAATATAGGATGCTGAACAACAATTGTTGGACAAGTCTCAGGAAAGGACCTCTGAGCCATTGTGAGTGGTCAAGCCTCAGATGGTGAAGTTGTTGTCTACTGATTGGTGGGTTTCCCTTCGTATTTATAGGGAAAGGTCACCAATGATGATGAAAAAGCAAGGGCCAGAAGTCTTCATACTGTATGGCCTACACACTAATAGAGTACTAAATTATTGAGAGTGAAAATTCTCACACATCTACAACCCAGAAGCAGAGACAGAAGAAAGGCCTCCCTGGACATCCAGCTTCAGGGGTAATCATTACAATAAGCAGCTCGCAGACAAAAGATTTGTAACAGATGGAAAAAGTAACCAAATTGACAATACAACGCCTCATATTAGATCCTGAAAACCACAATATAGATACTTTTAATCCCAATTTATTTACAATTGGCATTCACTTTTATATCACGCTTTTATCAAAAGTATAAAAACTTTATTTTTAATTAATTAAAACCTATTCACAGAATCTCAGTTTATTCTTTTTGTTTAACTTATATTGGATTAAATAATTTAATTGCCAGTGGTCAGTCTGGTATTAGAAACTGAGCAGAATATAGTGACCTTTCTGAGATCTGCTTGTTTAAGTAGGACACATATCTACAAGGATACTTTGGAGCAAAGCTGCCAAGGTTTAGGTTGGATTAGATTCCATTGTCTGTGAGGGCTAACGTAAATAGAACATTAAGGGGGTGTCCTAAAGTTTTAATCATTGGAGAAAGAAGTTTAACTAAGAATGGATGCTAAACGGGTAGCATCAATAGAGAATTTTTTGATGAGGATGATTATGACCTACCTAATGGTTGTCTGATGCCTAATCTGTGCAACAGATCCCCTGAGCAGCAAGACAGCCTCACAAGTTAAGCAAAACAACGTTATGAGATGACTTATAGAACAGTTTAGTTTCCCCTTCATCTGGTTTCTGATAACATCATGCAGTCCCTTCCAACTTAGACAATCTTTATTGTCTCTTCCATTTATAAAAAGTCAAGCCTCCAGTTTCTGATTTTTTTCATCTTTCATCTAACTCTTTAGCCACTTGATGATTTTTGGCACTTTTTTTTGATGTTTGTATTTCTATTGTAACCTAATCTAGCATTAAAAGCATGTCAGAACCATGTCTGATAATGCCAGCTTTTCTATAATTAATTCTCTCCATCAATATTTCTTCGTGTATATTAGATATGGATTCCAAAAATTTAATTAGGGCTTATATGATTTGGCCTAAACTCCCTAATCTCTTCTTAACACTCTTTTCAGATTGCTAATATTGAGTTGCAATGTCATGATACTTTCTTTAGAGCCACTGTATAGTATAAGGTGATGATGCATTACTTCATTAAATTGCAACTTTATCAGTTGTGCAGAAGCCACTTTCATACTAAATATTGCAATAGACCCTTTGCTTTCTGAAAATTTAATTCCATATCATATCTCCACTGATAATATTTACCAATTTACTTCAGTTAATCTTTGACACTGTTACTTAATATGGTGCTTAGTTTAATGACTTGCGGCTTTACAGTTATCTTAATTATAGCTAAGGTCCAAAATGGGATCAAAGCTGAGAGACTAGTGGAGAGGTCAATGAAGAATAAAAGATGGGACGATATAGACTACTTTATTGAGTCTAAAGTGTCAATCTTCTTAGGGTGTACAGGTACATGGTGCTAATGGATCTCTATGGCCCCATAAAATCAGGATCTTTCACATCCTTCCAGATTAACTGCTTGATTGAAGCCCACATTGTACTTCATCATGCCTCATGACAAAATGCTGGGAGTTTCACCCTTCAAATTTTGAGAAGTGGAGCTGCAATTCCTGAATGCATCTTTATTGATTCTTGTGCACGTGATTCCTCCTGATCGAATTTTCCAATGGTAATTTCAAGGTCAGGTTTAAATTATAATTTTTTAAGAGTTGGCTTATAGAGTCTTTATTCAGGAGAAGGGATCTTGGCTCATTCATTTATCTTGAATCAAAACAACGCCCCCCTAAAAATTCGTTCAGATGGGGTATAGGGCTATGGATTCGGCATTTATTCTGTTTACCAAGGTTTCCTAATTGTTGTTGGCAGTGGAGTTTTTTGGAGTTCACTTTATGAATGAACTTGTAGGGTCTGGACAGGAGAACGTCGAGAAAATTTGTCATCCTCCATGTCATTACTGATAAAAGAGGACTAGATCACTTAATTGAAAAAAGAGTGGTAAGGAGGGTCAATTGACAATAAATTATGGTTTCTCCCTTTCTGTAAGGGTGACAATTTTTGAATGACGAAGGTATGAAGCCAGCTAATCTCATTGTCTAAGGATCTTATTTTCAAATCAGAGTTCTCAGGCATGGAGGTTTTGATTAGAGGCTAAATGCTACTGGTTAGTCAAGTGGTACACCCATATAGTTTTTTGTAGGGGGCATCTTGATTATTTGATGGTACTTATCTGGTAAGCTAACAAGGCACTGGGTAGATAGTGGTTCCAACGCATAGGGTTGGAGGCAGACATCTTCCATAAAATAGAAACAAGGGTTCTGTTAGCACGTTCCACGCCTATTGATTGAGGTATTATGAAGGATTGAACTTTGGTTAGTGACAAAAAAGCAATGTTAGTTCATGGACTACCGGTGAGGTGAAATTTATCTAAGTGTCCAAAAGTAGAGTCTGCTGATTTTACGCTGATTTAAAATGGTTTGGATAAGAAATAGGGCCGTGGTCCTCATGGTGGCAGCTGGAATGGAAATTGAATAACCCATTTAGTCGAATGGTCTTAAAATAATAGGATATATTTTTCTGTGAAACTCAGTGGGCAAAGAGCCCACCACATCAATGCTGATGACAAAAAATGAACTTGACAGAGCCATGACTGAATGTTGGCACCAAGGACTAGCTAGATCTTGGGTTTGACAAGTCATAAAGGCCTATAAGTTTTCCTGGGTAGTCATAGCCATCCAATGGCAGTATCACCGCTTCTTTATACATTTGTAAGACTTTATCACTGACCTATGTCCTAAAGTAATATATCATTCAGGAAAAACATCAGTTTGAAAAGAAGGGCGTATATAAGGGAAACATATCTTGTTACTTTCTTAAACAGTATTTCTCTGTGATTTGAGTGTCCTGGGTCGTTTTTAGAGTTCATTTTGGATTTCAGTAGTTTTCAACTCCCATCGCTCAGGTGATCTAATTATAATGTACAGTCAGTCTTCTCTGGGGATCAAGGCGGCCAGCTTTGGAATTTTCAAAAGTCTATTGGTAATCTAATGAATCTTTCCTGCGCAATGGACAATGGTAGAATTGTACTTCTGCATCTATAATGCCCATCTAATACCCACCCGTCTGGATCCTTCATCTGTTGCAGTCCTCAGAGCGAGAAATGGTCAGTGATGAAGGTGAAGTAGGTGCCATATGGGTAGGGCCAGAAATGCATGATCAACACTAACTCAGCCAGGCACTTTCACTTAGTAAATATAATTTTTTTTCCGTCATTCTTAGGGTCTTGCTAAAGTAAGCTATTGGATGGTTGAGCTGATCTTCATTGTGCTGAGCTAGGGTGGACCTTCTGGCAACGTTACTAGAATTGGTTATAAAAAATTGTCGATTGAAATAAAGATGAACTAAGATAAGTTTTGTACAAATTAGCAGCCTTTAATGAATAATATTTTTTGTCCAGGAATCAACTTAAAAATACATTATTTTGTAGAAGGTAGACTATTGGTTTGGCTAAGTCAACAAATTAAGGGATGGCCTGATGATCATAGCCAACCATGCCAAGGAAAACTCCAATATCCCTAAGGCTCCAGGGACATGACAACTTACTAATGGCAACAACTTAAACCAGGATAGGCTAAATTATATGTTTCAAGACCTTGTGTCTGAGGAATTACAATTCAGATTGGAAAAAAGCACTTTGACGGCTTAGCTTTAAGAAGTTTTTTCTAATATGATTATTAAAATCAAGAGATGTTCCATGTGGCCATTGAAAATTTTTGAGGAACCGGTGATATCATTGAGGTATTCAAGGACACAGGATAGTTTTTAAATCCCCTAAGTTCCCATCCATGACACATTGGAGGGTGTTGGAAATTCTGCAAAGTCCCTGATGCATCCTAATTGGCTTAAATAAACCCTCATTGACTATTAGTGCGCATTTCTATTAATCTTTAGGGGCTAGCTCTACTTTCCAGTATCCGCTAGTGAGATACCTTTTGGAAAAATATTGGACCCAGCAAGCAAGTGGAGAGAGAGTAGATCTGAAAAGGAGGTAAATGTCTTACTTTCTTGTTATGATAAGTCTTTGATAATCCATAACTACAAAATGACTTTTATCCTTCTCCTGAACTAAAAAGAGAGACGGGGCTCAAGAGCAACGGGAAGGCACCAGTAGCCCAGCTCTGAGTAGCTGCTTAATCTCAAAAGCATCTTGAGCCTCTTCAACCTTATTTTTCTGGTCAGGACAGGATCAAATGGGTTGATCGTCCTTGTCTCAACATGATGTAAAACTCTATTTATTTTTAAAAGCATAGATAGAGGTTGAGAAGAGAAGAAAATTAATCAAGTAATTTCTTAACTTAGCTCTACTGTTCTCTGGTGAGCTCTTGCCCAATAGAGTTGTCAACTAGAGCTACCAACAGGGTTGATTATAATCAGAATCTCTTGGACTTTCAAAGCTATGAGCTTCATCAATGGCTTCTACGGGAAGGAGGTTAACATAAGCAGCTAAAGTATTAAGCCCCACTGTTCTGGGTCTTTCATTGAGGGTAACCAGCAGCACCAATATGAATCTAGCATAGTCGATATCTAAAATTCCTGGACATCTAAGGACCTCCTTGACAGATGGGATATTCACGCCTCATATTCCAAGCAATTGTCCAAGGGAATGCTTATATGTACCTGGGTATCTACATTGACCCGCGGCTTTGAAGTTATAGTTATCAGCTTAGGAAAATAATAGACATTCCCTCTTGGACATTTACCACAAGTGGGGTATCTGTACTAAAGGAACATTACATGATATTTGAGCCTTTCAATCTGACTCTCACCTTTCAACAGACAAGCCTGATCTTTTCCCTCCATCTTGGCATTGAGAGAGTCTTATGAACTAATGTACCCAATATCCTAAAATGATAATAATCCTCCATCATAGTGCATGATGGCGGAATAGTCCCGAGAAACTGGGCTCTGAGGAGAAGGATATAATGTGGTTTTGTAACAAGATGGATGAGGTATTCACTTAAAGCTTGACAAAGTGAATAGCAGCAAGAATAGGCTACAATGGACTTATGTAATTGTGCTCCAAATGTGCTATATTTCATATAGTGATGCAATTCAAGAGCTACTTGAATGCTTCATTAATTTAGGTAATCTGGCATTTATGGGGGAACCACGGTCACAATGGCTATGATAAGGATTCTATGAACTCAAACAATGATGAGAGAACTAAACTCCTGAGTTGAGGGGGCATATTGAAAAACATGGAAACTAATAGAAGATTAGTAAGAAGTATCATGTTCTTTATTAATGGGTTAATCTCCTTCTCCTGAAATGAAATCACACCCATTAGAGGTTACTAAACATTCTTAAGGTGGTAAAGGGAGTAAGAATGAAGCGCCTTATATCATGCTAGATTCCCTTTTCTCCCCCTCTTTTGATAGTTTCTTCCAACAAGTCTTGACTCTATTATGGAATTCGTTGAAGTAGATGAATTGAGTTCTAGGGTCCTTCTGGTTTTTGACACTATGGACTTGAGGACGGCTGGGGTAGGAACGCACAGGAATTGAGATGCATGGTAGATTCAGTAAATTAATTGCTTTCTTAACTTTCCCAGATATTGGAATATTCTTCTTCTGGCCAGTCATATAAAATTGGACCTCAGAATTAGATCTTGAAGTGGAATTTACCCAATTATAACGTTGTCCAGAGTTATATGATTAGTGGTTACCATGTGTAGTGCTTATGCATATATCATCTTGTGAACTCCACAGGACTTTCTCCTTTGATAAATGTATGGATATGAACGCCTGCTTTTGACTGATCAAGGTCTGGTTTCTTATGAGCTCCTGTAATAGGCCTTTGCATACTTGTTACAAAGTGTGCCAATCCTTTAGATTGCAGTTGCAATTTCATGGGCAGAACTATACAGGCTGGAGTGGATATGCTTCACCTTATAACAGTCAGTAACATCCTCCATCGGCTCTCATTAGCATAGAAGAAGAAGGCATACATTCCTGTCCTGGGGTGAATTTCATCTTGAAACTAGGCTTTAAGTTACTCACAATAGGAGTGAAAAGAATGCTGACAACTGGAACCAGTGCAGACTCAAAAATCTCAGTTTCTGCATATTCACTTGAGGCCTGTTGATCCATTCAGTATCTTAATCCTTTAGGATACTCTAAAATTACATCCCAATTTTGGTTTAGAAAGTTAATTGGGGCTTTAAGGGCAACCTGCTCTTTCAGAGATTTTATTTTGGTAAATTGGAGGAGTAGCTATATCTCATAGTTACTCAATTGAGTTTTAAGCCCTTGACAATTTTTTTGTGCATGGTGATGAAGTTATCAGTGATCTTGGCGAATAGATAAAATTATCCATTTCATTTTAGGAGGCAGCAATTGAGACTCTGGGATTAAAAGGGGAACCTTCTATATGAAACTTTCATCATTAAGCCACATTTTATGTTTGTTCCCATAAAGCAGCGAGCGTCATTAAAACGTCTTGTTTCCAGGAGTCATCAGGATTACCAAGAGTAGGTATTATGGAAATGAAAGACCCTTGGGGTCCACGGGGATCTTTGGGCCCTTCTGGCCCTGGTCATTTATAACTTTCAGCCATATAGGCAATATCGCAGGAGGTAACTAATGGAAATGCTGTCAGGAGAGTTTCTGAACTATCCTGTTCCCAGCAAGGTGGTGCGGGATGCACAGCTACACTGCAAGGGAACTAGTTACTAGCAGGATTGGAAACAAAGCACAACAGATGGTTCCAGAGCATAGGGATCTCAGGAACAGGGTATACAGCACAGAATAAACAACTAGATAGCCAATAAACACTAGAACTTGGTTGGAGAACAAGGAAAAGTGCTTAACCAAGTGCAGATTGGTATCAGGGTGCTTGGGTGTCATGATCTGGAGGGGACCAAGACTGTAACAGATGAAAACGTCACTTTTCAAACGCCATCTTGCCTTAAGAATGGAAGATGGACGCCAAAAGTTGTCTGATATGAGGTTCCCTCGAGTTAAGTGTTTTGACTCATCATACTAAATAATTTAACCTCAGAAATTAGGGGAAATTTGGAAACAAGAACAAAACAACATATCTAACTTAGGATCTTGGCCCCAAATTCAGCCTGATTTTTAACAAAATAAACATGAAAACGAATTTAAAGCCCTATAAAAATTTCACCGCAAGTGACATGAGGAAAACATCAAGTGGATTAAATAGCCCTAAAGGAAATGGCACCTCCAATCGACGCCTAGAGCCAACATTTTTGTTTAGGTACAAAAGCTACTTTTGCCATAGGATAGCAAGTAAGACATGGCAAGGGTGGCCCCAAGGCCACCAAAGTGATACACACAAGCGTAGGAAATGAGAAAGAATTCTAAACTGATTCAGAATCATGCAGGCCTGACCTCTTAAGGTCGCCCTTCAGGGGAGCCCTCCCACACTATTCTTTAGGCCCCTAAGAGCATAAAGAATCCCTTGCGAGGGGCACAGCCCAGCGCTGAGCCCCACATAAGCTGCAAAACTTAAAAGTGCATTTTGACTTGAGATTAGGAATTTGAATCTCAAGTTGAATTGTGATAATTAGTTCAACCTGACCATTACATAACCCCCACTAAGCAGGAGCTCCACTATAAGAGGGTGCCTCATAGCAGGAGGTAGCCACCATGAGGGCTCCCACAGTAAACATGGAGCCAGAATCAGACTGCAAGAGCCAGTCCATCCAGCAAGAGGTAACATACCAACGCATGGCTAGCTGTTATCCCACACAGAGTGGGCTGACCGTGGGGTGGAGGACCCTGTTGGGCCAGGTCCCCTCAGTGCCAACCAGATCCCTGGTAAGTGGGAAGCCCCACTGGGATTTTAGACTGATGATCGTTTCAGGTACATGATTGGCATCAGTCACTTGCTCTCATCCGATGCTGTTTACTTGAAAAATGGGACCTGAAGCAGCCACTGAGGTCAGGCCAAACTGGGGACCTGGTGGTGTACTAACAAAACATGTGTTCATAATAATGTAAAGGATGAAAGCGTCCCAGTTTTTGACTGCCATTTTTCCTTAGGATTGTCAGGTGGACGCCAAAGATTGTCTGATATGATGTACCCTTGAGGTAATTGTTTTGACTCATCATACTCACCAATTCAATCTTGGATTTAGGGAAATTTGAAAGCGAGAAAAAATGACACAGGTAAATGAGAATTCCGCCTCAAATTTAGCCTGATTTCTTTATCTAAAAATAAACTAAAAACAAATTTAAATCCTGATAAAATGGCACCGCAAGTGACATGAGGAAAAAAATTCAGTGGAATAAATAACCCTAGATGATCTGGAACCTCCAATCGACGCCTAGAGCCTACATTTGGTGTTTAGTATAAAATATGATTCTCTGTAGGATACCAGTTAATACATGGCAAGGGCGGCCCTGAGGCCACCAGAGAGACCCACACTAGCGCTGGAAATGAGAATGAATTCTGAACTGAGTTCAGAATCATGTGGGCCTGACCTTTTAAGGCCGCCCTTCCAGGAAGCCCATCCCACACTATTCTTTAGGCCCCCAAGAGCTTAAAGAATAGCTTGGGAGGGGCACAGCCCAGCGCTGAGCCCCACATAAGCCATAAAACCCAAAAAAGCATTTCAACTTAAGATTCAGAAATTTTAATCTCAAGTCAGAATTTACCAATAAGTTTAGCCTTACCATACAAGGACGGACTAGTTGTGCACTCAATTCTATAATTAATTTTGTTAGGAATAAGATGTCCTAGGTTCTTGTAGACCACCTTGAGGATGTCCACGCACAGATGTGCAAGTTAGAATGCAAACAAAAAACTTAAAACTAATGTGGTCCTTATTAAACAAGTCGACCAATAAGGAAAGTTGGTCTTTAAGAATCATTATTAAACAATGAGGAAGAATCATCAATCTGTGGGAAAAGTATAAGCAAAGTGAACCAATAAGTGCACACTACCTTCAGGTATGGTAGATTAGCTTGAAATAGTCCAAACTCAAGTAATTGATTGCAACTGTATCCTACTTGATTTTGTGATATTGTAAATGGAATGGGTTTTGTAAACCTGTTCTTCAAGCAACGGAATAAAACTTTCTTCATTTGTAACATAGCTGGTGCGTTTTAACACCCTCATTGTAATACAGGATTAAGCATTACGCACATCCCCAGGACCAACTCGGGCATATCTTACCTGTACTAGCGTTGGTCCAGGGCATGCTTGAGGTCAAGGAGATCTTTAAACTAATCTTTTTGCCCTCCTTACAACCAGCCTTGTTCTTACAGTCAGTGCCCTCAATTATGGCATGTAACCATGACATTACCCTATCATTCTTTTGGGGCTCCATCTTTTTTTAGAAGACTTTGTCAAGAAAAAGTTCTTGTGGGCAGGGACCAGTTTCATAGAGGTAATAGCTTTCTTCAACTTGGGTCCTGCTGCCTCAGGGAAACGCTCATGAAAACCTCAATTAAATTTTGTACATGGGTACAATTACGATCTGGTACCTTAATGTTCTCAGTTGTGTCATATCCCATCCAGGATACCAGGTATTCAATCATTCTTCAGACATGGAGAGAGGCTACAATATCCTCCACTTCTTACTCCGGCGCCCCATCAACGAGATAAGCCACTGGAGTCTCTGGTGGGAACCTTTAAACAAAAATCAGCTTACTTTCATTATAGATGGCAAAGATCTGGAATGAGGAAATAAGATTCACCTGGTATGAGGTGTGGCCCACCTTTCTGAAAATGCGGTAAGCCCTACCCACCTTGGTCTCAGTTTTTTGCATGACTGTTTGATTTGGATGTTTCTAGCATCAATCATCATGAGATACCCTTCCTTGTACGCAAGACCTACTCATCTCTTTCCATCAGCATTCTATTGTAAGCTTGCATAGCTGCATCCAGTTTCGTGTTACCCCCTGATGTACTTTCATAATAGTCTTCATGAAGTCCACCACTGCTTCAACTTTGGATCCACAGCTAGGATCCATGTTGAAGGCGGGGTTAAACCCAAGGTTGGCGAAAAATGGGGAAGAACTGATGGATGTATGATGGGCGTTATTATAGATAGATTGGGCCAGGGAGAGATGGAAGACCCCAATCTGAATGATCCGCGGCAGTGTGATACCACAGGAACTGTTTCAAGCCCTGGTTCACTCGTTCATCCTGCACATCTGATTGGGGATAATAAGAAGTAGAATGGCAGGGGAATCCGAATAGTCTTACACATAACTTTCCAAAAGATGGAGGTAAACTGGGGTCCACGATCACTAATTATCTCCTGGGCACCCCATGAAGGGAAAACACGTGAGGTACAAAGAGCCTAGACATCTCTTCTGCGGTTGCTGTGGCTCTACAGAAGATAAAGTGGGCGAACTTTGCAAAACGGTCCACCACTAATATGATGGCATCTTAGCCTTCAGATGCAGATAACTCCACAATAAAATCCACTGATAAGTTAGTCCAAAGCCCTTCATCCTTTTTAACTGGTACCAACAACCTCGCGAGGGGCTGGTAATTTGGCTTCATTTGATTGTAGACCAGGCACTCTATACAATACCTGGAAACCAGCACGACTAATCCCTTCCAATTATAAGTGCGTCAGATCAGCTCTAGAGTCTTCGCAATCCCAGCAGTCCAACGGTGATCATATCATGATGGTCCCAGATGAATTTCAGGCGAAGTGGTTCAGCAGGAACCCATAGGCGTCCATAAAAGCACACCATCTCTTCATTAAGATGGTAATCCTCCTAAAGTCCTCCTGGTCCAATTCGCTCTTAACGAGGACCATAATATACTCTGCTGACAATGGCTGAGAAAGACTACCTTTCTGAACATACCATATTCCTCTGCGTTTTCCAGAGGAGAAAGTTCTGGCGAATGTGCTATGGGAGTGGGATGTTAAAACGAAAATCTTACCCAACGTGAATAACAAGTAGCATTTGTACCTCTACCACTATAAGATCTGGAGCTAGCACAGGGTTTTGACTCAAATCTTTTACTAAATCTTACTCTTTTCCTTTGTAAAAACATAGTAGAACATAAAGTGGGCCAGGGTTTATGCCAGCGGGTTTGCCGTGGGGTCAGGACATGAGGTGCGCAGTACAACAAGGCACAGTTATCAGTAAATACACGAAATGGTAGGGATGAGCCATGCAAATGATGATGCTAATAGGTTGGATCTTCAACTACAACAAATAATTCTTTTCCATAAACGGCGTAGCTTAACTCTGGTAAGGACATTTTCATGGGAAAATATCCCACTGGGGATCTATTCCATCTTTGCCCACTTGTAATAAGGCATCCTCTATGGCGAAGTTGGAGGCATCAGTAGCCACAATAAACTTCTTTTTAGGATCCACATGGAAAGGACGGACGTAGACACTATGGTGCACTTTACCGCTTATTAACATTATGTAAAACGGAGACCACTAAAGAACTTTTTCTACACTTGCCTTATACAAGGGCGCCGCCACCTCAGAAAGATTTGGCATGAACTTTTTAAGGAATGTAAACGTACTTCAAAAAACTTCACAATTCCTAGACTGAAGTTGGGGCGCGCCACACCCAATTACATTCTCATTTTCTGGAGTTATCATGTGGCCTTAGTCAAACATGACGTTGCCCAGAAAGGTGACCTGGGACTTAAAGAATTTGCACTTACTGATTTTCAGCGTAAGGGTGGCTGCCCTTGAACTCTCCACCACTTGCCTCAGGTGTATTGCATGAGACTCTTGATCAGGGGAAAACACCATAATATCATCCATGTAGGCAATCGCGCATACCTCAGCAGGTCCCCCAAAACCGCATCAATACAGCGTTGGAAGATAGCAAGTGAATTTTCAAGCTCAAAAGTCATAGGTTAAAATTGGAAAAAATCCTTTATGGTTTGGAACGCGGTGAGCCAATCCTGGCCCTTCTTGATCCGTATCTGATTGAACACATTTTTTTATCCAGTTTGGAAAGGACTATAGCCTTCTTCACATAGCTAGCAACCTTTGAGTCCACCATAAAGGTATGCAAATCTAGTACTATGAAATTGTTTATGTTCCCATAATCTACGCATGTGCATAAGGTAACCTCAGCTTCCACACAAAAAGAAGTGGGGAGAATACAGGAGAGGTACGCTGAAATATTTTTCCATTGGTAACTGCACCTTAACCCACACATCTAAGGATGCTTTCTTATGTACAGTTAAAGGGTAAATGGAAGAAGCTATATGCACCTGATCACCAGTGAGTTTAGACCCGCAATTAAACTCTGAATAAACTGGTAGTAATTGGCTGAATACGCATCAAACGAAGATTCCAGCCCTTCCAACCAGGAAGTTAAGGGTAACTACAAAGAGGGCTTCAGCAACGGGAAAAGATGAGTGTGCGGACCATGGTCCAAAAGGCAAATTGGCCTAAGAGCTAGTTTCAGAAAAGGGGACAATTAATTTTTTCATGAATTAAAGTTAAGAACAAGGTATTGTCTTATAAGTTGATTCTGACGTCAAGCTTTATCCACCACTCCACTCCCAAAGTAATTGGTACAAGAGGTTTTGATTGCTTAAGAGCGGTAAGCCAAATGATATTTTCCACCTTGATAATCACCTAAACCCAGAACCTTCAGCGTAAACATACCTTGGGAAGTCCCTCACTAACCATACCACCTGGCAAGTAATTCAACTTAAGGTAGTTGGCTAGGTCTTTGTTAAGAAAATCTCAAAGGCTCCTGTATCCACCAGAATAGTTGTGCTGATTTTTCTAAAGGGGATGAAAGGGTAGCACTCAACAAAAAAATATCCAGAACGGTCTTTATTTAAAGAAGATAACATTAACATCTCACCAGACAACCCCTCATCAGGAATAAGCATGCCCCCAGGATAATTTTTTGTAACATACAATAGACAAGGAAATTGGTCACTCTCACTACTGAGATCACATATCCCATCATATCTTCAGCAGTTATATAAACATTTTTATGTAAAAGGAGTAACTTCTTTTCCACCTCCTGTGCTTTACGGATCATGGTTGTAGTCACATGTGGGTTCAATTGGGTAGTCTGATATACAGAGAATGGGATCCACGCTAGGGCCGTAAGAGATGATATCTGGCTCGTTTATATAAGGAATTCGGGTTATAAGATGTTTCTTTGGGAGTTAATGACCTTATACCAGATTAAATGGCCAGATGTGAATCTTTATCCAAAGGCATTACCAACAAGCCATTCATTTTTAATCCAACTGGCACAATCATAACACGGTGTAAAGAAATAGTTTTTGAACCGTTTATGCTAACTTTGGGACTAGACTCACCCAAACCATTAAATTTCACTAAATTGGGGAAAGGATTGGTGGGAAGGTCTGTCACACTCAAGGGTAAACCCATAGTCTAGGGCGCCATATTTATATGGATGCTGAAGATGACATTATTGCAGCAAATTAACTGAAAAATTCAATTTAAGTTTGGGGCTGGACCCCTGCTCACCTTTAAATTCCATCAAAAATGGAAGAATAAAATGATAAGATAACTCCTTTTTCAGAGGCGCGAATAAGTTTTTGGGGCTCATATTTATAGGTGCCACCAAGGGTGAAATCATGACGGCCAAATACTTGGCCCCTTCTGGGTGGGAAGGGGAAATCTCCTCAAAGAGCTTCAATAAGCTGTTGAAGTTGTTAGGGGTGATTACCATACCTGGCGCTTTCTCACAGTGAGATCAAAAGTGGATAGAGAAACGGCGTTTTAACAATGTTAAAAAGGTAGGGTCTATGAATCATCAAAAAATCATTGAGATATAAATTACTGGCAACCCACTTGGCGCAAAGCAGATAGTTCATAGAAGGCTTGGACAGGTGACACGTCTTGGTGACGCTGATCCAAGGTATGCTCTAAAAACTCTCCACAGAATTCCACAAAAGCAGGTGTTTAGAATATTGCAAAACCCCAGTTGGCCGCCTCAGGAGACAGACAATACAACAAACTCACCCCACCAAGGGGTGGTGATGACCCAGTCATTTTGTTACTAGAAGAAGTTTCAGGCGAGAGAGAGGAATGAGCCTGTTTTATTTTGGAGTAATTTTTGTGGGAAAGTCAGGGAAACGTGACAACAGGATCACAAAGTGCCTGAGTTCGCAAAATAAGATTAGGAAATGTGGGCACTTCCCAGTTGGTAGTAGCAATAATTCTGCCAGATACACCAAAACAAAACCAAATGAGAAAAATGTGGTAATCATAATAGAGACTGTCGGGTTTTCCCACAAATGCACTCGCTGGTGCTAATGCTGGAGAACCCAACAAGTAGGCTGACTGAAAGGGGCTAGCATCAGCCAAGAGGACAGTGGTGGCTCCAGACGTGACAATGGAAGAGACTCTGATCATTTGAATAATTTAAACTTAATAAAAATAAGATAAAATAAATCCTATGAACGAAAGCGTTTTATTAGATTAATATTCAGGGATTTTTATAGGGTATGTGGGGACACAGTGCCTCAAGGATCATCGCGGCCCCATCAAGTAGGGTTTCTCCTAGCCTTCTGGATTGCTCACTGTTCTGATCCTTACTTGGATCTCACCGCCCTTATGACCAGGTCAAGTGATACCCCAGGTCACATGTCTCAAGGAATGGGGATGTAACGTTCCTCAAATTCAGAGTAATTTATATGAATCCCTGATTTAGTATATTTGCTAATACTATAGATTTAACCCCTACTTTTAGATCTATTGAGTCATTCAGGATTTACACCCCTCGAATGGTGGTATCAATTCTTCTCCTGGTTAAGGTTTTTACCTAACCCAGGAAATTCCTGACAGAGCCCCCTCCAAGCCTTGGCCTAGGGGAGCAAGTTGTGGCCTGAGGGTCAGAGGACTCAAGTTTGGGGGCGTACAGAGCCTCAGGCGAAATGCAGACCAGTTTGGTGATAGTGCCTGGTGTGGTTAGGGTTTAAAGCCAGTTAAAAACATTGGCTAAGGCCCTCATAGTTGACTTTGAGGTCTCATGTGTGATTAGGGTTTGAAGCTGGAAAAATTCATTGGATAAGTCCCTCATAGGTAATTCGGATTGTTCTTTAGAAAAGAGGTCTTAAGTTCCTAAGTCCGCGAGCTGATGTTGGCTGGGCAATCTAATTTTTGAGGTGGCTGGTTTCAAGCTGCCATTTGGTTTGAAGGTAATTTGTCTTGAGGTCTGATAACTCCAGCCTAAGCTGTGAGGTTTCAAATGTGAGCATTTTGATCCGGTCAGTCTTGTCCCAGTTTTCCAACTGCAGGCCGATCAGCAGCCTTCATTCCTGCATAATTTCCAACTTGGAGGCCATCAACTCTGACTCCATCTGTGCTATCCGTTTTCACGTCTCTTGTGCCATCTTGGCCATGTGGGTTTTGGCCTCTTCAATCTTTCAGTTCATTTTGGTTGTCATTCAAACCTGGCATCTTGTGATCACCTTATCCGCCAGCAGATTCAGGTAAGGATCAGAGAAAAGGTCATCAACAGTGGGTAGTGTGGGCGAGCAACCCCATGAGCTTAGAAGATGACTAGGTGATAGTAGGGTGTGGCACCCTGAAGGTTTTGATAAGGAAGCCTCTTCAAGCAATGGCAAGCCACTGTCTTGGGATTGGGGCGAGCAAATCTCACTCGTGACCAAAAACAAACTGTGTGACAAGGTTCAAGAGGGAAATGTGAAGTGGGCCAAAAGGTTGGCATTAATAGCGGAGGTAGTTTTAGCCAATTTATTGCAAGGAAGGCCGATCAGGGGACAGACACTTCTGAATGTCAACCCAAAAGAAACAAAACTTAGTAACAGGGAAGGCACCCCAGAGAAGCGATGCTATCTCTTGTTGCCAGCGGAAACGCCACTATGGGGAGGGGGATGGAACGTGTGAAGGGGCCGTAGCCACAATTAAACACATGTGGAGGAAAGGTTCCAATTTGATGAACCAAACTGGGAACCAGGAGGAGACCAGCTATTTGCGACGCGGTGGGAGGTACCCAGACATCTACGCCTGAAAGTGGTCCACCAAATGGGACCGGAATCTGTGGACAGCTTCTAGGAGGGTGGGGGTGGAGCCTTCGATGGCATCCAAGACAATCGTGTGGATAGTCCACATGGCGATTGCAACCACAAGAGCACGGAGGGAGGGTGGAAGGGAGGATACCATGGATATAGCAAACATATCTCTTGAAAGACTGAAGGGATGTGTTTGATCCTGGTCAAGCAGACGTTGAACTTTGCGTCATATCACTTTAGAGGTAGGGCACTTCTCCAGGCGTGGAACAGCGTTCCATACTGGCCACACATGACGCAGGATGAGTGTAAAGCGTTAAAGTGCTCAGCCATATGGTACGCCTGCCTCAGGCAGCGCCACACATGTGAACGGATTTGAGGCTGCAATAGAGGGTGGTATGCGTATTTCCAAATAGTCTTCTGGGTCTCAATGGAATAAGGGAAGTCCATCATGTCCAGGTAGTCCACCCTAAATAGGACATGGGGCCGTGTGGGGACCAAGCCATTTTGAATGGGTAGCCCCTATACCTCCTGTGTGAACTGAGGAGAGGGGCGGCCTCTCTGTGTTGTGTGTCCATTAATACGAATTCTCCACCCAGCGCTCCGCATGGAGAAGAGGATTCGTTTGTAGTGGGTTTTAGTACCGTGAGGACCTGTGGCTGATGGGTGGGAAGCTAGATATTTCATCAAGGAGTGAGGGTTTGATGGATTGTTAAGGCCCAGGGCGCGGGAGAAGTTGGAGCGGGCCGCGTAGGACCAGTGTTGGGAGGGGAGCGTAGGGGCGGTGACAGCCGCAATCCAGGTGCCCAGGATCTTGGCAGCATGGGCTTTAAAGTCGAGAAGGCCCATGCCAATTGACGATGAGGGCCAAACATAACCTAAAGACGCACTGGAGGTGGGCGGCCTGACCAAAGCCACCCTTGCAGAAGGGCATAAATAGATTTGAAAAAACCTGGGGAGAAGGTGATAGCGTGGGCTCCAAACCAGACTTTGGAGAGGAGCATAAAGTTGGCTAAAACAACCCTGCCAGTAAGGGAAGTAGGGTGGGCTCTGAGGGAGGCGATGCACTTCGTCACGTTGTCTAGAATATGACTTTCCATTACTGCTGAGGCATACCCGCCTGCCTCCACCCACACGCCCAGATGGCGGACAGGCCCTATGGTAGGGAATGGTACAAAGGGAGCACAAGTGGGGCGGTGTGGGGTGAGCAGGGAAGGCGAGAACGTGTGCGAGCAGATGGGCTGGGCTGAGCACTGGTCACCTGGGCCCAGCGGGTTTGATACCAACCAAGGAGGATGATTTCGGTTTTGGAAGCGTTCAGTGCAGCATTACTTACCTGGTAATATTCCTGGATGAGAGCTTCAAGCGTGTGTGCGTCTTTATTATTGGACACCCCAACCACACAGTCATCTGCAAACGCCATCATCTTGACTGGGGCTTGGCATGGTACATGGACCCCAGTGAGGTGGGCATTCACGTTTTTAAGTAGTGGGTCAAGGCTGAAGTTGTATAAGAGTGGGCTAAGGGGGTCCCCTTGGTGTAGGCCCCTTTGAGGGCGGACTACTTCCGTTAGGAAGCCAGGGCCACGCACTGCCATTGTTGCAGATTCGTGAGCAGCATTACCCAGTTGATGAAGCGAGGGGGCAAGCAGAATTGATGGAGGCAGGCCCTGAGGTATTCCCAGTTTACTCTATCATAGGCCTTCTGTTGGTCCAAAAATACAAGTGCCCCAGAGGCTGTGGACTGGCATTCGTTAGCCACAGAGTGCACGTTGTCCCAAATTGACCTTCTGGGTATGAAACTGAATTGTTCTGGGGAGATGGTGGCAGATGCTACAATCCCTAAATGGTTAGCCATAATTTTAGTTAAAATTTTTGTATCCATGTTAGTTAAAGAAATGGGGTGCCAGTTGGCTAGGTCTAGCTTATCCCCTTTCTTGAAGAGTGTGATGGTGAAGGCCTCTTGCCCTCCTGGTAGAAGGCGCATATCCAGAAGGCACTGGTTAAGGGAGGCAAGCAGCAGTGTGGGATATATATTTGAAGTACTTTTTATAGAATTCATATGGAATGCCATCTGGGCCTAGGCATTTCTGATTTGGTGCACCGCGGATGGCTGGCCAGAGTTCATTCAGAGTAATCAAA